>JAXQQM020084607.1:0-279563 GCA_034641835.2 Pinus albicaulis
TTAGGATTTCCCATTGTTTGTAAATAATAAATAGGCCCTCGATCCTCATTGTAACTCATTTCAGAGGTCTGTAGCCATCACATGTCTTCTCATAGATTCGCTACCAGCACCTTAGCTATTTTATTTCCATTATGCTTGTAAGCATATTTATTTTATTTGATATTAATGAAATGAAGCACTATTTCCGCTGCATCTCTATGTTCATGGTTATTTCTGTATTTTGTTGCATTCCTGCATAAAATCTGGATCAATTGACTAGAAATTACAATACTTTTACAAGGAAAATTTTCATATTTTTTTTATTTTCGGGGGCGTTGCCACCCCCCCCTAGACCCCCGAGGCGGTGTTTAATTACGTCGGAATTTCCACCCCGCTTAGAATAGGGCTCCAACACTGTCATACAAAATAAAGAAGATAATCATGCTCCACACACAACAAGAAGGGGGTCACAACATCACCTCATCAATCCTCACCCTCTTGGAAATCCATGGCAAGGAGGTCGAATAGATGCCCCAATCTCGAAAACCGCAATGAAAAACAATAGATCGAGCTCAAATAGATGCCCCAATGTCAAGAACCGAAATGAAAAACAATAGATCGAGGTCGAATAGATGCCCCAATCTCGAGCGCCCTATGGAAAAACAATAGATCGAGTTTGAATAGATTCCCCAATGTCAAGCATCGAATGACAAAAAAATAGATAGATTGAGGTCGAATAGATGCCCCCAATATCGAGCGCCGCACCAAAAAATGATGAGGTGAAATTGATATGAATTATGCAAAAGGAATTATTGACATCTATGTGAACTTGCTTATGTTATATTATGCAATAGATCGAAAATATTGCAATTAACATAAATGACATAAGCCATTAAAGACACATTTTAAACATATCAACACGGCAAAATTTAATAAGGAGTTCACCAGACTTCCTGGCTACGTCTCTTGGTCCTTTAGCTTTTAGTGCTGACCTTTATATTATGTCTTCAAATGCTTTACAAACATGAGCTCAAAAAGTGAGACTCAAATGATGAAATAGACCTTACCATGATGACCGGCTCAGAATTCTGGTCAAAATGAGTACCCATTTCCCTATGTTTGGCCACAATGACTTCCAGACCCCCTTGAAAGTCAAAAACCACTCTTCCTTTCTGCAAAACCGCTTCTGTCTGTACAACACTGCCTCAGACTGCGCGCTAGTGGTTGAATGGTTCGGCACCTGCACAAAACATAGTTATCGGTCAGAGAATGGACTTAACAAGTCCCAAGCAGCAGCGCAACTGGTCTTAGCGCTGAGTTTGAAGCCATTGTTTATATAACTTTTGGAGGGTCGACAGTTCAAAACCTACGCTCGGCCCCTCCGTTGAAAATCTCGTCCGTTGTATTACATATATAGTAACATATATATTATATTTTACATATCGCGGCATGAACTTTGTGTTCGACAGTCTTCGAACTATATATATGGAAACATTTATTAATGTGCTTCGGCGGTTTGTATACACATCTGTAGTGGCTTTAAATGTAAAGCCCGACGGTCATGTTGATACATATCATAACCTTGATACAATGCAGCGGTTTCGTAAATATATGCGATGACATTAATTAAGGTTCTGGTAGTGGATTTAAGATATGCGACGATTTTGTATTATATATAACAATGCATTTAAACCTTGGATAATGTCTATCCTAAGGTTTGCTTATATGCGGCAATAAATCTGCGAAGAATACGTTAATATGTATCAACATATTATTGCATATATTAATGTTATTATATATGCATTGGTTTGATATATATTACATATATATGTGCCCAAATTTAAATACAAAACCTTATTTGAAGTGCTGGCCTAACCGGTGTGTGGACTCCAATGAAAACTTGGCAATCCAAGAGATTAGGGGTTCGATTCTCCCTGGTCTCCATAATTTTGCAAACAAGGTCAAACTGGGAAAAACTCTGGGCTGCCACATGTCAGCTCTGGATTGGCCCATATCAATCAATCATATCTCGACACATCACTAAGCTCGATGACATCAGTCTGGACAAATGGTGCATTCCTGAGACGACACATGTCTCGCTGACATAACACTGTTGACTTCAACGGTCAACATCAACCTGGACAAATGGTGCATTCCTGAGACGACACATGTCTCGCTGACATCACACTATTGACTTTAACGTTGACCGTTGACTGTTTGACTTTGACTTTTTCCATTTTTCCCTAGTTTGCACTGAAACTTTGACTTGCCACAACTTCCTCATATGAAGTCAGTTTCACGTGCCGTTCACACTGTTGGAAATCTATCGCCGAGAACTTCAACTTGATTCCATTTTCACCTTCATTTGAAGACTTTTATCTGGAGGAAAAACTAAATCCATTTTGGATCAGAATGGATGCACCCAATCTCGAGCATTGCATGGAAAACAACAGATTGAGCCGATGTTTTCCAAAATTCATTCAAAACCCTATATATGAGGTCAAGTCATTTAAAATATTGGAGCAGATACAATTCATGCGAGACCACACATTAATCTCCAAATTTGTTGATGTTTGGACACCAAAAGTCTATATTCCATTCTGCCTCTAAGCTATTCTATATTCCATTCTGTATCTAAGAATTTTTCAGTATTTGATATTAATGAAATGAAGTGTCACTCCTACTAAATCTCTGTGTTTCTATTTATTTCTATATTTTATTGCATTCCTGCAGAAGTCTAAATCAGCTTATCAGATAAATATCCATAGCAAGATTCGGTGCAAAACGTCAGAATTCTCCTAAGGAATCCTTGCTACCACAACCCAAGCCCATGCAAGAAGCTTCTAAAGAGAAAGTTAATAACCCATATAACAAAATGGCGTACATAACATGTACAAAGCTTGAAATTCATGATGCAAATACAATGTTGTAATAAAATATAATGGAGACAATGTTGTAATAAATTATAATGGAGACAAGTTATTATGTAAGCATAAAATATTTTGATGAAATTGAGGTATAGGAGAAAACCCTGTTCGAGATACTACAATAACTTCAATGCGAAGGACCCAATTATGTTTTTAGGGCCTATTCTTGAATAATCATATATCAAGCTTAAATTCACCCTTTTGGAGAGAGTGTAGGCTCCCACAACTCCTCATTATTGTTCTCATTCTTCGGATTCAACACACCCCCTCAAACGAGTTAAAGGAGAGAAATGACAAGGGAGGAAAACTAGAAAGGAGTTAATACAATGGTTAGGGAATATTCTAGCCAATATATATAATATTACCTGGATTTCAAGGTAGTTTCACCCCATCCTTCCTTCTCAATGAAAGTGATTTTGTCAAACCTAAGGGGTCTCAATATCAATGGAAAATAAACTTGTTAGAGACAAAATTAAAAAGGAAAAACCTAGCAATATCATCTTGCACAGAGTAAAGTTTGGTTAATGGATCAAACATGGAGGCTCTAGTGGAGTAATTCTATAAAATGTATTATCCAATGTATCTTTATGCTTAGTGAGCAACTCAGGGTTATTCAATCATATTAAGTCCCCCCTGAACTAAAATTTAACGAATGGTTGACAACCCCTAAGATCCTATCTCAAAATTTTCAATTCATCGGATTGAAGGAGATGGGTTTCTTAATGGAAACATATGAATCAAACCTACTTGTGGCTAAACTTTATTTTCTCAACAACCTCATTCAGCTTCAAAAACTACATTTTTGGAATGTCCCACCTTACCTACCGAGAAATATTATATTGAATGAAAATGCGATATTATTTTTATTTTTATTTTTTTTGGACATAAAAGTTAATGCAAGGTCATATATATGTATATATATATATATATATATATATATATATATATATATATATATATATATATATATATATATATATATATATATATATATATATATATATATATATATATATATATATATATATATATATATATATATATATATATATATATATATATAATATATATGTATAGGTATCCTTTACACTGCACCCTAAATATACTAACTTATCCTCAAAGCTACAAGATTCATAGTTTATCAATTCATAGTTTATCAACATCCAAAACATACAACCATAATACGTGCTTCTCGTGACTAAAATCACCTTTAAAATATAAAGTATTTTGTGGGATGAATAAATGTCAAGCTTTTTAGGAACCACAATTTCAATAAGCTAATTATTAATTATGTTGCAATTAAATGTGTTCAAGAGTGACTAATTTGATTTTGTTCTAAATAACATGCTTACGGATTATTTGCTTAAAAGGATAATTAAAATTCTATAGGGTTGGTATCCAATAATTAGGAATTCATATTTGAGCTAATATTACAACAAATTACTTACCCCAATTTTGATTTTTCAGCAATACCCTTTAACTAAATGGAGTTATTACGCTAGGAAGACCTTGGATGCAAATCCTAAATTAACTTAGGCCCTTTTTTATGGACACTTCATTAACATAATTAGATGCAACCATTGAAACATTATGACAAACAATTTACAAGCATGAAATGTACATCCATTGAAGCATTTTGTCCTTTTGTCCTGCTGCTTTGCTCCTTTCCTTCCATTACCTTCTCAGTCGATGATTTCATGACCAACCCAACAACCAACCAAATCATTTTAAACCCCCTTTGAGCTTCATACCTAGCCTAATACCTCATTTTGAGCTTCAAAGATATATCATTCTATGCTTTATTGGAGAGATCCCTCTCCGGGCCAAGGAGGGCTAGATCCTAGGGCCCCAAAGTGGTTGTGATGTTGTCCGGTCTTTTGGTCTTGCCAATCTGGCCAAACACTGGAACCCCAACATGTTCGAGAAAAAGATAAATTCAATAGCATCTTTGAAAAGTACAAGGTGATATTTTTTGTGAAAGAATATTTTGAAGTTGTAGAGAGAGATATTTTCGGTGGCTATTAAAATAATATCTATCAAGTGAGATATTTTAAATTGCTAATAGAATAACATTTATCAAATTCTTATTATAGGTAGGAGCCAGTTTTGATTTAGAAATAAGATAAAGGAATGTGAATACATCATAAGAGTATGGTGACTTTAAAGGAAGAGATGACTTTAAAGGAAGATATATATTTGACACAACTGTATATCTATTTTGAAAAATATAAGTAATTCTTGCAAATCTATATGGTCCAAAACATATACTAGATTATTTTGTCTCAACTTTAAGAGTTTTAAGATCCACTAAGCAAAACATATTAGAGATAAGATTATGGTCATTTTCTTTTTAAAAATTTTTCTAAAATTTTTTCTCATAGTTATTTTAACATTTTATAAGACACATTTTGGGAGAACTTCCCATAAACTAAGAATAAACTAAGAATTTCCTTACCAAGACCTCCTCAAGATTGCTTTAAAAAAAAAAAAAAAAAGGTAAAAAACTAAAATAAAAATTAAAAAAATGAAGGACTTAATGAGCCATGACTCAAACAAAGAAAATATGACCAAACATAAATATTTACATAATCTTGCTATTCAAATCACAATATGAGTCGTTTATGAAAAGATAATTAATCACAAATAATTAATCACAAGTATAATATAATTAATTGTAATAATTTTCACCATCATTAAAGCTGATAGGAAGAGAATCCTTTATGGCCTTGTTTTGATTATATACATTATATCAACTATTAATAATTATAACAAATATATTATTAAATTTATTTAAAACTTTATATCTATATTATATATAAATATTATAAATCGTATAGAAACGGAATGGGAACATAAAAATTTAAACAAAATGTAGCGCATTGATCGATATAAAACGAAAGATAAACAGATTTGTAGCGCATTGGTTGTTATAAAACTAACGATAGACAGATTTGGATAAACAATGTAGTCTGGACGAATTTTAAAATGTGGCCACAAGTCAGAAGGTGAACGTACCAAAATGCGCCGGTACCAAATGTTTAAAGGAATGGGAAAATGAGCCTACATACATCCTGAGTTTTTTCTCTTCTATGTTAATAAACCTAACTTCAACATTAAAATAAACCTAGAAATATTAAAAGCGCGACAGCATAAGGCCCATATTGAGTATTAATCTTCAACTTCTGGGAGTTAATATCTATTGATTTTTGTGTAAATACCTTGATATGGTTACTATGATACAGGAGCAATTTGGGCACAAGCAAGATATGATACTAAACTGAGAGGAAGCAAGTTGCATCGAAAAGCAATAAAATATTTTAATGTAGTTGGATTTTGTTATTGCAGGACCAATTTGGGCACAAGCAAGACATGATACCAAACTCAGAGCAAGATATGATCGAAAAGCAATGCTGGATAGCTGTGAGCAATGTGATACCAAACTCAGAGCAAGATATGATCGAAAAGCAATGCTGGATAGCTATGAGCGAAAGAACAAATGACAACAAATCCTTTTTCTGTTAGAATAAGAAAATGAATTTAGTGAAAGAATTCTAAAAATGGTATTCTCCAGTTCATAAACTTGAACCCCATATAACTGAGGTGTTCCAAAGTTTGCAATGAGTGCGTAAACCCGATAAACTGCAAACCATGTACCGTTGGCGCAGAGGTCGAATCTCTCCCAGGGAAGAAGAGAAAATAGAAGGCAATATATATTGAAAGAATTTGATGCAGAAGATAAAACAACTCAGAGATATCAAAACCCTAAATATCCAGAGAATTTGGAGATGCGGTGCAGAAGATAAAACAACTCAGAGATATCAAAACCCTAAATATCCAGAGAATTTGGACATGCGGGGAATCGAACATGAGCAGCTAGCCCTTCGCATATGAGTTGCATCTGCTTTCATGGAACAGATGCGATGCAGAAGATAAAACAACTCAGAGATTTCAAAACCCTAAATATCCATAGAATTTGGAGATGCGGGGAATGGAAGATGAGCAGCTAGCCCTTTGCATATAAGCTGCATCCCCTTTCATGAAACAGGGCAACATGCCTAATAATAATGTGCAACTGAAGAAGGTTGCCTAATTTCTTGAAAATTATAGCTCAAACACAAATTGACAGCAAATCGGAAGGAGCAAGTCGTGGTTCTCACAAATGTATCCACCATTGCACGAGGCCGGAGTACCGACTATCGTTAGAAGCTCTGGGTCGATACAGTCACGTTTCAGACCATCTCTTTTCTTTGCTTCCGGCGAGATAACTTAGTTTTCCGGCGAGATAAATCCGGCGAGATAAATCGTGTGTGACATGAGTTACCACCGCCCTTATCTGCAAAGCTAGATAAGCCACGCTAGTATGTGCAAACCTAGATAACTCGCGTTAGTTACCACCGCCATTATGTGCAACGCGATGTAATTAGCGTGATTCACCATTGCCATTATGTGCAACGGTTATGATAAGTGCTCTATTCAGACCATACACGATTGACTTTAGCCTCCTCTGTGGCGGATATGCGATTTGCCTACACTGTATACGCGTTCACTCTGGGCAATGCGAGTAATCATAGCCAGTTATGCGAGGTATTTCCGGGTGAGCGGGAACGAAATGCAGGTTATGCGACTTATCTCTGCCGGGTATGCGACTTATGTTGCCGGCTATCACTGGCGCATATAACGCGAATGATATGTCGCGTTTCAGGATGAGATAAGCAGCGTTTCGTATAGATAAGTCGCATATTTGGCATAACTAACTCGCAATGCCTGGAAATAACCCGCGTATCTGGCAAAGATTGCTTGGATAGCAAGAAATTTAGTCGCGTATTGGAGGATATACTTGTCGGAAACGGTTGGCGCCAGGAAAACATCGCATATCAGTAGGCATATCTGGCGCGTATCTGTTGGAATTTAATTTCCAACTGCCCAAATAACGCAGTACAACAGAAATCAATTGGAAGAGACAGCTATGGCAGCGAAGTTCAGCTTGATGGGAATTTTGACAGCCGCGAGTTAAATGATGGAGCTTCGGGAGAGCTGCATTCTATCTACAGCAAAAAACATATTAAAATCTTCACCGAACAAATTAATTGCAGAATGGACGCGGTGAACTGAAAGCAAAGATGAAGGGGAAGACTTTCCGAGGGGGTCTGGAAAGTTTGGCAAGAAGAGTTGTGAACCCCCTCGGAATTGTTGATGCAAGCGGGGGCCCACACATATATTATATATTGACAAAGTTTTGGGTTTATATTATTTGCCCATCATATGTTTAATGTTTTATTATGTTGTTTTATATTCCAGCATGTAAGTTTTTTTTAAATATTTCACGCACGGTAAATGTTTTGTTACCGTAGTAAGTTTGAGGTTTTACTTTGGTAAAATATATATTATAAATATTTGATATTTATAATATATATATATATTATGTAATGTCAAATTTTTTTGTAATGTGTCGTGAGTACAAGAGGGACAGAGTTGAAATTTATTACTACAGAAAACAGTCATGTATGTACAGCAGTGTGGGAAACAAAAAACACACGGCAAATGATATTTGTGAGTGACAGAGAGTTATTTTTTTTTGTAATAGACAGAGAGACAGTGAATGAAAAAAATACACAGCAGTGTGAAAGATATTTTTTTTTGTATGCACAGCAGTGAAAGTTTTAGAGAGACAGAGTGTTATTCTAGCACTGTGTTTGCAGCAGTCCAGCAGTTGTAATCCCTCTGTGTTGAGGAAGAGTTTGTATCAGTTTTTAAAGAAATACAAATATGTTTTAAGTGTGGAAACTCTATCACTGTGAATGAAATTTTAATATTTTCTCTGTGTTTAAAGGGGAGTTTTATTCTCCAGTGTTTGTTCTTGGAATTTTCAGAAATTCCAACATGGTATCAGAGCTTGTTTAGGCACTTTGAAGATTTCAAAGAAGCTAAAGAAGAAGACTTGTTGTAGTGATTTCTCCAGCAGAGTGAAAAGCTCAACAAAGGTCAAAGTTCAGGTATTTCTCAAAGGATAATAGAACTGTTGTTTTTTGTCTAACAGAGTTTGTTCTTTCAGAGAAAAGGAAAGACAGTCTGTTCAAGTTCAGAGTTCAATTTAATAGCAATGGCTGGACCAAGTACAGGAATGAGTCTTGGAAATGTGCAACTTCCACAATTTAATGGAAAGAATTATGATTATTGGGCCATTACCATGAGAGCCATGTTTGTATCACAAGACCTATGGGAACTTGTAGAAGATGGTTTTACAGAACCAGCTGATGAGCAGGCTTTTAATGCCTTAAGTCAAGCAGAGAAAGATGTATTGAAGAACAATAGGAAGAAAGATGCTAAAGCTCTCTTCTGTTTGTATCAAGCTGTAAATGAGAGTGTGTTTCCAAGGATAGCAGCAGCTAAGAAATCCAAGGAGGCATTGGAAACTCTGAAAGTAGCCTATCAAGGTATGGAGAAAGTTAAAACAACAAAACTTCAATTGCTGAGAAGAGATTTTGAAACTCTTTGCATGAAAGAGTCAGACAGTATAAACACATTTTTTACACATGTAATTGGGATTGTAAATCAGATAAGATCCCATGGAGAAACTCTTGAAGAAAGAAGGATTGTGGAGAAACATTTGAGATGCTTACCCTCAAAGTTTGATGTAATAGTTACCACCATAGAAGAGACCAAAGATCTCTCACAGTTCACAGTGGATGAACTTCATGCCTCACTAATAACTCATGAACAGAGATTGAGAAGAGATGAAACCTCATCTCTTGAACATGCTTTCAAGACCCAAATGCCTTCAGGAAGAGGAAGAGGTCAAGGAAAAGGAAGAGGAAGAGGCAGAAGTCAAAACAGAGGTGGAAGGAACAGCCCTTCACATTCACATGGAAGGAGCAACAATGAAAATCAGAGCCACGGCCAAAGCAACAGCCAGCAAGGTGGACATCAACACCAACATGCTCATGGACAAAGGTATGACAAATCCAATGTCCAATGTTATTATTGCAAAAAATATGGGCACTATGCCAATCAATGTAGAAAGAAGCAAAATGACATGAAAAATAAGCAGAATGCTAATGTAGCAAAAGAAGAAAAGAACCCAAGTAATGTGCTGTTAGCTTGTAATGTAACACAAGACAGAGAAGATGATGTTTGGTTCTTAGATTCAGGATGTAGTAATCACATGACTGGAAATAGAGCAATGTTTGCCAATCTAGATGAAGAAGTAAAATCTAAAGTGACCACAGGGACAGATACTAAAATCTCTGTAAAAGGAAAAGGCAGAGTTAGTATTAGAGCAAGAAATGGTGAGCAGAAATTTGTTCCTGATGTGTATTATGTTCCAGGTCTGAAATGTAATCTTTTGAGCGTTGGGAAGCTCATAAACAAAGGTTACAATGTAGTTTTCAAAGATGATGTGTGCACAATAAAAGATATACCTCCAAGCAAGAAAATTATTGCTGAAATTCAAATGACCAGCAATAGGATGTTTCCACTCAAGCTCAACATTGACTTGAAGGGAAAAGGAAAGAATGTAGCAGCTGTAACTCAAGAAGCCTTTCAGAAGGAAGCAAAGGATGAAAATTGGTTATGGCATCTGAGATTTGGACATCTCAATTTCGGAGGGTTAAATTTGCTGCACAGAAAAGGAATGGTAAGAGGTTTACCATTGATTGAGAAGCCTGACAGCCTATGTGAAGGCTGCATCTTGGGAAAGCAACACAGAGAAAATTTTCCTTCAGGGAAAAGTATAAGGGCGAAAGCACCCTTAGAAATCATTCATTCAGATTTATGTGGGCCGATGCAAACAGCATCAGTTTCAGGCAGCAATTACATGCTGACCTTCATAGATGATTTCACAAGAAAAGTGTGGGTTTATTTTCTGAAATATAAGAGTGAAGTTTTTCAAAAATTTTGCCATTTTAAAGCTCTTGTAGAGAAACAGAGCGGGCTGCACATTAAAGTACTCAGAACTGACAGAGGAGGAGAATATATATCAAAGGAATTTCTGCGTTTTTGCAGAGAGAACGGCATTCACAAGCAGTTTACCACAAGGTACACACCGCAACAGAATGGAGTTGCTGAAAGGAAGAATCGAACCATAATGGAGATGGTGAGAAGCATGCTCAAGGCAAAACACTTGCCCAATGAGTATTGGGCAGAAGCAACAAACTGTGATGTGTATATTTTAAATAGATGTCCCACAAAAGCAGTGATGAACAAAGTTCCAGAAGAAGCGTGGAGTGGCAGAAAACAGGGAGTCACCCACATGAGAGTTTTTGGATGTGTGGCATATGCACACATTCCTGACAAGTTGAGAAAGAAGTTGGATAGTAAGGGGGAGAAGTGTATTTTCCTTGGATATTGTGAATATTCCAAAGGATACATGTTGTATAACCCATCCACAAAGAAGTTTGTAATCAGCAGAGATGTACAATTTATTGAAGAGGAAGCATGGGATGGAAGCATTGAGAAAACAATCAATGTTAAAAGTTGTTTATCTCATGATGAAGATGAAGAAGATGTGGTTGAAATCAACAACCCATCCATAGCACAACCTCCACCAGCACAAGGACAGCAAGGGACGCCTCAAGCGGCAGCAAGAACACCCTTGAGAAGTGGGAGTGCATCACCAAGCACACCACGTGGACCAGAATTAAGTGCTTCATCAAGCACGACTACACCAAGTGAAAGAGGAACAAAGTTCAGAAGTCTTAGAGAAATTTATGAGCAAGGAGAAGCAAATGAAGGTATGAATTCCCTATTTTCTTTGTATTGTCAAGTTGATGATCCTATTCATTTTGAAGATGCAATTAAAGATAGAAAATGGATAGAAGCTATGGATGATGAAATAAATGCCATAGAGAAGAACAAAACATGGGAGTTGGTTGATCTCCCAGAAGGAAAAGAAGCCATTGGTGTTAAATGGGTCTATAAGACCAAAAGCAATGCTGAAGGAAAGATAGAAAGACACAAGGCCAGACTTGTTGTCAAGGGTTATAAGCAGAAACATGGCATAGATTATGAAGAAACTTTTGCACCAGTTGCAAGAATGGAGACCATAAGAGCAGTGTTGTCCATAGCAGCACAAAACAAATGGAAAGTATACCAAATGGATGTAAAATCTGCATTTTTAAGTGGAGTTTTAATGGAAGAGGTATATGTGGAACAACCTTTGGGATATGAGAAGAAAGGCCAAGAGCACAAAGTCTGCAGATTGAAGAAAGCTCTTTATGGGCTGAAACAAGCACCAAGAGCATGGTACAGCAGAATAGATTCTTATCTATTGGAGAATGGATTTGAAAAGTGTGAGGGAGAACCCACCCTCTACATCAAAGAAAAAGATGGTAAATTGTTGATTGTTGTTTTATACATTGATGATTTAATTTTTACAATTAATGATGATTACCTTGTTGAAAATTTTAAAACAGTCATAAAAAATGAATTTGAAATGACTGACATGGGTTTATTAAGATACTTCTTGGGAATAGAAGTGGAGCAAGGTGAGAAAGGAATTTTTATTTCTCAAGCAAAGTATGTGAATCAAGTTCTAGAAAGATTTAATATGCATGAGTGCAAAGCTGCAATTACTCCTACAGTAATGGGATTGAAGCTGAGTAGAGATGACAACAGTAAGGATTTTGATCCAAGTTTATATAAAAGCATAGTTGGCAGCCTCATGTATTTGACTGCAACTAGGCCAGATATTATGCATGCTGTTAGTTTAATTTCCAGATTTATGGAGAAGCCAAAAGAAGCACATTGGCAGGCAGCAAAAAGAATTCTGAGGTATGTGAAAGGAACAAAAAGATTTGGTATTTTATATACAGCTTCAGAAAATTCAGAATTAGTGGGATACATTGACAGTGATTGGGCTGGAAGTGTAGATGATCGGAAGAGCACTTCCGGTTATGTTTTTCACATGGGTTCATGAGCCATCTCATGGGCTTCTAAGAAACAGCCAATTGTAGCATTGTCTACAGCAGAGGCAGAGTATGTGGAAGCTACAGCAGCAGCGTGTCAAGCAGTTCGGATGAGAAGAATGCTAAAAAGTTTGTGCCAAGAACAGACAAAAGGGACAGTGATTTATTGTGACAATAGCTCATCTATTGCATTATCAAAAAATTCAGTTTTTCACAAGAGAACAAAACACATAGATACAAAGTTTCACTATATCAGAGAATTGGTGAGCAATGGTGAGATTGTTTTGCAGCATTGCAGAACAGAGGAACAATTAGCTGATATCCTCACAAAACCATTAGCTCAGAACAGTTTTGATAAATTCAGGAAATGCCTGGGTATGCAGGAAAACCCAGCAGTTGAAATTAAGGGGGAGTGTTGGAATTTAATTTCCAACTGCCCAAATAACGCAGTACAACAGAAATCAATTGGAAGAGATAGCTATGGCAGCGAAGTTCAGCTTGATGGGAATTTTGACAGCCGCGAGTTAAATGATGGAGCTTCGGGAGAGCTGCATTCTATCTACAGCAACAAACATATTAAAATCTTCACCGAACAAATTAATTGCAGAATGGACGCGGTGAACTGAAAGCAAAGATGAAGGGGAAGACTTTCCGAGGGGGTCTGGAAAGTTTGGCAAAGAGAGTTGTGAACCCCCTCGGAATTGTTGATGCAAGCGGGGGCCCACACATATATTATATATTGACAAATTTTTTGGGTTTATATTATTTGCCCATCATATGTTTAATGTTTTATTATGTTGTTTTATATTCCAGCACGTAATTTCTTTAAAAATGTTTTACGCACGGTAAATGTTTTGTTACCGTAGTAAGTCTGAGGTTTTACTTTGGTAAAATATATATTATAAATATATGATATTTATAATATATATATATATATATATTATGTAATGTCATATGTTTTGGTAATGTGGCGTGAGTACAAGAGGCAAAGAGTTGGAATTTATTTTAACACAGGACAGTGAATGAAAAGTACAGCAGTGCGGGAAACAAAAACAAACGGCAATGATATTTGTAAGTGATAGAATGTTCTTTTCTGTGATAGAAAAAAAGAGTTTTTTTTTACACAGCAGTGTGAGATTTTTTGTATGCACAGCAGTGAAAGTTTTAGAGAGACAGAGTGTTATTCTGGCACTGTGTTTTTGCAATAGTCCAGCAGTTGTAATCCCTCTGTGTTGAGGAAGAGTTTATATCAGTTTTTGAAGAAATATAAATCTATTTTAAGTGTTGAAAACTCTGTCACTGTAAGTGCAATTTTAATATTTTCTCTGTGTTTAGAGGGGAGTTTTATTCTCCAGTGTTTGTTCTTGGAATTTTCAGAAATTCCAACAGTATCATAAGAAAACTGACTTATCACTACCGCGTTGATCGTGAATAATGCTCTTATGCATACAGCGTTGATAACCAACAACTGGCATTTCAATACCGCATTAATAATATTTCCACAACGAATATCCATACTGCAACACAGGGTGGCGATATTCTGATACTCATAATCCCGACGGTAATTACCAAAACACAGGGCGGCGAAAGTTTCGTGAAAACTGTGAGAATTCAAGCAGCAAACGAAAAAAAGAAAAGAAAATACAAATTACTCTCAATAAATTTTGATATGCATGTTCATTCGGCTCAACTGTCCAAAACACAGAGAGTACACGTACAAATACCATGCCAGATATTTGTTGAGTAACTAGAGCAATGTCTGTCCCGCAGAACCCAAACTGATCCGCTACCAACTTTCATTGATTTCTTGTAGAATGCCAATAACGTCTCTGCTCTCTGCGTCTGCCATGACTGCCCATTAATTAGGATTCAACTTACACACATTTCTCTGAATTTTTTTAACTCAACAACTGAAGTATATTTCGTACGAAGAAGATCACCGAATTCATCCACAATATATCACCTACGCCAAATCCACTTTGAATTCATCAAAATGTAAAATCGCCGGTTCTTGTTGCTCCTTCGCTCCAAAGAAGGACCCAGAAGAAGCACATAACAGTGGAGTTTCTTTCCGATCAAGAAAACGAATTACCTTGGGGCTTGATTCGACCTCCAACATTACATTCCACGTGTAGTGTGGATAGTGTAAGAACGATAACAGGGACGGTAGTGAGTGAATCTAAGAACTGAGGGTGAGAACCACCGATGGAAGAAGCCTAGCAGTGGGCACACGTCCGCCTTCCTCCCCCGCATGAAGGCCATGTGTAGCTTGACATTTATTAGGATTAGGTAATGAAGACCATGTGTAGCTTTACATTTATTATTACTAGGTAATGAAGGCCATGTGTTTATTATTAATGGTATTTATATAATGAATTAGGTTTGTAGCAACGGTGGTTGACTTAGCGGCCTTAACTCATTATTTATTTTCAATATTTATTATTTACGTCTATATAGAATATCATTTTCATGTGGTTGGATAAGCTTTGTTTATCATTGTTTTCAACATTTATATTCATAAAGGATATTATTTTCATTTTGTTCTATAAGTAGTAGTTGATTTATATTTATAAATTATTTGGTAAGACATTCTCATATTTATCAATATGGGAATAAAAACATATTTTTATGCTTATAAAATTTACTTTCTCATCTATCTTTATCAATTTGTGAATCAAAACATAAAATTTAATTACTAAATAAAATATTTTTTTTGATATTTTTTATTTATTTAAATATTTAGGATGTGGTATAAAATGTATTAAATAATGCAATATAAATATTATAATTATTATTAGATAGAATGCTTATATAATAAAGAAAAGAAGGGGTTTAATTAATTAATCAAATGAGTTATTAAGAGTTATGCTTATTATAGTGGAGATCCACTTAAATAGTACTTTGTACTTGTAATGAGCTAGGGTTTACATGTCTTTGAAATTTTTTCACAACTTACTCTAATCTTTAGGGATGAGCTACTGCTCACATGCCTTTGCACATTTTCCACAACTTACTCTAATTTTTTGCTTTCGCTGGGACTTCTTTTTTAGCTTCATTATAAACAACTTACAATCCTCTAGGGAAAAATATGTGGCTCACCACCTATCGTAGTGTAGTCACGAGATGTTAAGTCTAGGAATAAGGTGGTCACAAGAACGCCTCATAAATGCTCACCCAAATTTGTAAATCCATCACAAGGGGAGGTCGAATAGATGCCCTAACTGGAGCACCACATGGAAAAACAATAGATCCAGGTCGAATAGATGGCCTCATCTATTAGACCTCCCCATGGAAAAAAAAATAGATCAAGGTCTAATAGATGCCATAATGTCGAGCATGGGATGACAAAATAATCGATAGATTGAGGTCGAATAGATGCCCCCAATCTTGAGCACCATATTGAAAAAAAATAGATCGAGGTCAAATAGATGCCCCAATCTCGAGCCCCCCATGGAAAAAAAATAGACCGAAGTCTAATATATGCCCCAATGTCGAGCATCAAATGAAAAAATAATAGATAGATTGAGGTCGAGTAGATGCCCCAAATCTCGAGCGTCGCATCGCAAAACAACAAGGTCAAATAGATGCCCCCAATCTCGAGGGTTGCATGGAAAAACAAGAGATTCAACTGATGTGCTCCAAAAAAAATTAAAACCATATATATGAGGTCAAGTCAATTATAATCTTGGAGCACATACAATTCATGAAATACCAGACATTAATCTCCAAATTTGTTGGTGTTTGGCCACCGAAACAAGATCTATCAACATGGTTCGAGACAAAATGGCACCCAAAAGTGCATGTTGATTTCCACATTGGATCCAACCCAAAAGTGCATGTTGACTTCCACATTCGAGCCAAACTTTTTCTTATGATGAACTTCACTAATTTAGAGGATTGTTAAAAGACCTTTGAGAATAGCCCTTATTTTCTTAACAATGCTAGGTTTCGTATGCCTCGTTTCAACTCGAACATAGATTTTTTTTTGGCTTATGATCCAAGCTGATATTGATAGCCACCCACCTATTCCTATTACATCTCCTAACGTTAGATTTTTGGTTGTTTAGGGTTTTCTCTTATTGTTCAATAATAAAAAGGCCCTTGAGCCTCATTTTAACACAGTTCAACGGAATGTAGCTGCCACGCCCGAACTAGTCTATTTTCCATTTTGTGTGTAAGCATTTATCAGTATTTGATATTAATGAAAAGAAGTGTTACTCATGCTGCATATCTGTGTTTATGTTTATTTCTATATTTTATTCCATTCCTGCATATGTCTAAATCCAACTTATCATAGAAATATTCAGAGCAAGATTCGGTGGAAAAGTCTAAATCAACTTATCATAGAAATATCCAGAGCAAGATTCGGTGGAAAATCTGAGAAGTCTCATAAGGAATCATTGCTACCACAACCCAAACCCATGCAAGACACTTCTAAAGAGAAAGGGAATAAAATATATAACTTAGTGGAAGACATAACATATACGAAGCATGAAATGCATGATCCAAAGACAATGTTGGAATAAATTATAATGGAGACAAGTTCTTATGTAAGCATAAAAGGATTTGTGAATTAAAGGAGAAATCCTCTTCGTGATATTGCAATAAATTCAATGCCAAGGACCCAATTAAGTTTTCGTGACCTCTTGTCGAACAATCACATTTCAAGATTCAATTCACCCTTTTGGAGAGAGTGTAGACTCCCACAAACGCTCATTATTGTTCTTATTCTTCGGATTCAATACATGCCCTCAAACCAGTCAAAGGAGACAAATGAAAAGGGAGGAAACCTAGAAAGGAGTTAATACAATAGATAGGGAATATTTTGGCCAATATATGTAAGATTACCTAGATTTCAAGGTTGTTTCACCCCATCCCTCCTTCTCAATGAAAGTGATTTTTTCAAACCTAAGGGAGCTAAATAGCAATGGAAAATAGATAGGAAAAATTAAAAATGAAAAACCTAGCATTATCATCCTGCAGGGAGTAAAGGTTTGTTAGTGGATCCAACATGGAGGCTCTAGTGGAGTAATGCTAGAAAAGGTGTTAGTCGATGTCTCTTTATGCTTAGGGAGAAACTAGGGGTCAATCAATCATATTAACCTATAATGGAACTAAATTTTCATGAACGGTTGACAACCCCTTATAAGATCCTATATGAAAATTTTCAATTCATCGAATTGAAGGAGATGAGTTTCTTAATGGAAACATATGAATCACACCTACTTAGGGATAACTTTGTTTTCTCAACAACCTCATTCACCTTCAAAAACTACATTTTAATGAGAAATTTATTGTTAGTGGGTACTTCAACATTATTACCTCACTAGAGGTGAAAATGGGGGGAGTTCATAGATTATGCATTGAATCATAGTCCCTCACACACGCAATTAATCACATGTACTTAGTTGAGATAGAAACAGTAAATGAAATCTACACTTTGACAACTATAGAGTAGGTGGGCACGAGATAGCCAATTAGCTTGACATATTTCTTATCTAAGATTCATTAGTGGAAAAAATCATCTTTTTGCAAGCTTCCATCCTTCCTAGTGCAGTGAGAGACCACTAGAAAATAGTGCTAGAATTGGACCTCAAAGAAGCTTCTAAAAATCGACCATTCATAATTGATGTTATTATATTAATATATCCATCCTTCCTCAAAGTATCTAAGAAGTGGTGGAAATACTTGGGTAATCCAAGCCCCTCCTCCATGTTAAAATTTGACAACTACAGAGTAGGTGGGCACCAAATAGCCAATCATCTCGACATATTTCTTATCTAAGAATCATTAGTGGAAAAGTCCTCTTTTTGGAAGCTTCCATCCTTCGTAGTGCAGCCATAGACCACTAGAAAATAGTGTTATAATTGGACCTCAAAGAAGCTTCTTAAAATATACCATTCATAATTGAGGGTTTTCTATTAACAGATCCATCCTTTCTCCAAGACTCTAAGAAGTGGTGGAAATACTTGGGTAATCCAAGCCCCTCCTCCATGTAAAACTTTCAACATAAGTTAAAAGCTCTGAAAGGTTTAAATTAAAAAGTGGACTAGTGAGGAATTTGAAAACATCTTCGAGGAAAAACTAAATATGGAATCTGAAATGGAATGCACCCTACAATAAATGGAACTTGGAGAGTGCTTTGAATATCTTTCAAAGAATGAGAGGGGAGGTGTTAAGAAACTAGAGGAAAGATAGAAGTAAGAGGAGACTCTATGTGCAATAAAAATTATAAACTCTCATAGCTAAGGGAAGGGGAGAAGAAGACTTGGATTTACCAAAAATGACTACTGAAACACATGCATCATAACCATACCTTCTCGGTTACTAGTAAAAATGGGGAAGTGGCTCTTTGATCACATGGATATTGAAAATGAACTTACTTCATTGTATAAGAATTTCCTTAAAGAGCATAACCCTAAAAAATTGCAAGCCATGGAGAAAATAATTACCAAATTCTAATATTGGTCACCAAAGACTAAAACGTGGCTTTGATAAAAGAAAATACCTTGTAGGAGTTTGTGGAGATAGTAATGAGCCTCCCAAAAGCTAAGGTCTAAGGACGAGATGCTTCACGTCTAATTTTTTCAAAGTAGGGTGAGAATTCTTAGGTGATGAGATATTATCTTCAGTGGAGGAGTCACGAAGAAGATGTTCTATACTCCCTTATCTAAATGCCACTTTCCTAGCTCTTTGTCCTAAATCAGCACAAGTAGAAAACTTTTATCATCATAAAATTTAATAAGTCAAGAAATAGTTTCGGTTTTATTTTTAAATATTTTATACATATTTTTTAGTTACTTAAATACTTATTTTGTGTAAAATATATTAAATAATTTTATACGAATATTATAATTATTTTTAGGTCTAATGGCATAATGAATGACATTATTTCCATTTTGTTAAATAAGCTGTTGATTTACATTTATAAATTATTTCCTAAGGCATTCTCATATTTATCAATCTCTCAATGAAAACATATTTTTATCCTCATAAAATTTACCTCCTCATCTTTATCAATGTGTGAATGAAAACATAAAATTTAGTTACTAAATAAAATAATTTCTTTTTAGATATTTTTTAAAATATCTAAAAATATTATTGTATAAAATGTATTAAATAATGCTATACAAATATTATTATTGTTAGATACAATGTCCAAATGAATGTTGTATATATATATATAAGAAGGGGCTTAATTAATTAATCAAATGAGCTAATAAGAGTTAAGACTATTATAGTGGAGATCCCCCAAAATAGTACTTTGTACGTCTCATGAGCTAGGGTTTACATGTCTTTCCACATTTTCCACAACTTACTCTAATATTTCTCTTTTGCTAGGAATTCCTTTCTAGCTTGATTATAATCAACTTATAATCATCTAGGGAAGAGGATGTGGCTCACCTCCTACCGTAGTGTAGTGAGGGGATGCTAAGTGTAGGAAGAAGTGTTAGAAAAGTTATATATTATAGAGCAATGCAACACATAAAATATACGGAAACAAAAACACATAGATCATATTAAACGAGGGAGACACAACTATACGTGGTTCACCAAATTTGGGATACATCCACTCCGAACAGCCAATCCTTTATATTATCCATCAAAATGAAGAGACAAAACCTACAGCAGATTTGTTGTAATATCCTCTATTCTCACTCACAGTCTCCCTATTTCTTTCTCTCTCTAATAATACACATTCAATACACAACCACAATACAATACCCTCATGCAAAACGAGTGGTTTCCTTCCAGGGAAAAAAGCCCTAAATTAAAAATAACTTCTACCATCACATCATCTGCCTAATGAACGACCTAGATTGATGATCCACGTGGATATCGGTGGCCACCCACCTATTCCATTTGGACCAGCACCATCAATTCTTGCAGCTTTTCACATTCAGCACAACTTACTATTTTTAGCAGGTTTTCGGGTCCTCCACTCCTGGAGCCGTTTTGGGGCCTTAATGATCTAGGTGGATATTGGTGGCCACCCACCTATTCCATTTGAACCCCCACCATTACTTCTTTTAGTTTTTCATTTTCGGCACAAGTTACTATTTTTAGCAATTTTTCGGGTCCTGAACTTCCGGAGCCGTTTTGAGGCCCTAAATGACGTTTTTTGGGAAAACGGAGAGCAGCATGGGTACATGGACCAATTTTTCTCATTCAAAATTTGTAGTCCTCGGATAGGTATTTCTAACGAGGTATGGTACGTGTCAAACGTATATCGTATGCCAAAGTTACGCCCCTGAGAAGTTGAAACACCAATTTACCTAAACAGGGCCCATAGTTTTGGTGCTTCATCTCCTAGGGTTAGGGTTTTGGCTGTTTAGGATTTCCCATTGTTTCTAAATAATAAATAGGCCCTCAAGCCTCATTGTAACTCAGTTCAGAGGTCTATAGCCATCACATCTCTTCTCAGAGATTCGCTACCAGCACCCTAGCTATTTTATTTCCATTATGCCTGTAAGCATATTTCTGTTATTTGATATTAATGAAATGAAGCACTATTTCTGTTTCATCTCTATGTTCATGGTTATTTCTGTATTCTGTTGCGTTCCTACATAAAATACAGATCAGTGGTATCAGAGCGGGTCTGCTCTTTCTTTGTTTTTCTTTGCATGTCCCCAATGCAGTCAGGGTATAAGGAGTTAGGGCTCGATCTGGTTGAACCCTTGCAAGATCAGCCTTGCAAACCCATATGACCTCCCATGGTGGAAGAAAATAAAGACGAGGTAGCAGGAGATCCTATCAAAACACTGCTCAAGAAGGCCCTCGAGAAACAAAGGAACGCGGTGATGGATAGCTTTGCTCAAATCCTTCAACGAATGCCCACATATGGCGCATCTGCATCCAACAACCACTCTGGAGGCGCCACTCCCTTCAAGGTACAGGTGAACTTTGAAATTCTTATATTTGAAGGAAAAATAGATGTAGACGCCGTAGACAGATGGTTAAATTTGCTGGAAGGGTATTTCTCGGTCCATGACTTCTCTCACCAAGAAAAGATTATTTTTTCACTCCTCAAAGCTGCCTCGCATGTCAAATACTGGTGGGAAACTTACCATGACCAAGAGGGCGAAGAGGAACCCTCTCTGTTCTTGGCCACACCCACTTAGAATTCGTTCCGAGATGGAATCAAGGAACAAGATTACCCCATGGGGAGCTATGAGGACAAATACATCCAATGGACCACGCTATGACAATAGAAGGATCAAGATGTGCACGAACTGATGAATCTATTCCATACCCTGTGCACAAAGTTGGGTATTAAATATTTAGAGAGACATTTTGTGCTCAAGTACTGCGGTTGTCTGCACAAACACATTCAGGAGGAATGGAGTTCCTCGACATTACATTTCTTGGCACATCATATAGCTATGCCGCCAAGATCGAGCATAAATTTAAGCAGAAGAAGCGAGACTTTGGATCTGCGAATCCGAAAGGTGCCCCCGAACCGAAGAACAAGGGGCAAGGCCAAAGCAATGCGACTCAGAACAACACCACAAATCCAAAGAAGGACACAAGGAAGTGGTGTGAATTTCATAACAACCCCACAAATCCAAAGAAGGACACAACAGATTTGTTTTAATATTCTCTATTATCACTCACAGTCTCCCTATTTCTTTCTCTCTCTAATAATACACATTCAATACACAACCACAATACAATACCCTCATGCAAAACGAGTGGCTTCCTTCCAGGAAAAAAAGCCCTAAATTAAAAATAAATTCTACCATCACATCATCTGCCTAATGAACGACCTAGATTGATGATCCAGGCGGATATCGGTGGCCACCCACCTATTCCATTGGGACCAGCACCATCAATTCTTGCAGCTTTTCACATTCAGCACAACTTACTATTTTTAGCAGGTTTTCGGGTCCTCCACTCCTGGAGCCGTTTTGGGGCCTTAATGATCTAGGTGGATATTGGTGGCCACCCACCTATTTCATTTGAACCCCCACCATTATTTCTTTTATTTTTTCAATTTCGGCACAAGTTACTATTTTTAGCAATTTTTCGGGTCCTGAACTTCCGGAGCCGTTTTGAGGCCCTAAATGACGTTTTTTTGGAAAAGGGAGAGATACATGGATACATGGACAATTTTTCTCATTCAAAATTTGTAGTCCTCAGATAGGTATTTCTAACGAGGTATGGTACGCGTCAAACGTATATCGTATGCCAAAGTTACGCCCCTGGGAAGTTGAAACACCAATTTACCTAAACGGGGCCCATAGTTTTGGTGCTTCATCTCCTAGGGTTAGGGTTTTGGCTGTTTAAGATTTCCCATTGTTTCTAAATAATAAATAGGCCCTCAAGCCTCATTGTAACTCGATTCGGTGCCTTAGCCATCATCTCTTCTCGAGAGATTCCTACCAGCCACCTAGCTATTTTATTTCCATTATGCACAGCAAGCATATTTACGGTATTTGATATTGACGAAATGAAGCATTATTTTCGTTGCATCTCTATGTTCATGGTTATTTCTGTATTCTGTTGCATTCTTGCATAAATATGGATCAGTGGTATCAGAGCAGGTCTGCTCTTTCTTTGTTTTTCTTTGCATGTCCCCAACGCGGTCCGGGTATAAGGAATTAGGGCTCGATCTGGTTGAACCCTTGCAAGATCAGCCTCGCAAAGCCCGATGACCTCCCATGGTGGAAGAAAAGAAAGAAGAGGGAGCAGGAGATCCTATCAAAATACTACTCGAGGAGGCCCTTGAGAAACAAAGGAACGCGATGATGGATAACTTTGCTCAAATCCTTCAACGACTGCCCACATATGGCGCATCTGCATCCAACAGCCACTCTGGAGGCGCCACTCCCTTCAAGGTACAGGTAAACTTTGACATTCCTATGTTTGAAGGAAAAATAGATGCAGACGCTGTAGACAGATGGTTAAATTTGTTGGAAGGGTATTTCTCGGTCCATGACTTCTCTGACCGAGAAAAGATTATTTTTGCGCTCCTCAAAGCTGCCCCCCATGTCAAAGACTGGTGGGAAACCTACCGTGAGCAAGAGGGCGAAGAGGAACCCTCTCTGTTCTCGGCCACACCCACTTGGAATTCGTTCCGAGACGGCATCAAGGAACAATATTACCCTGTGGGGAGCTATGAGGACAAATACATCCAATGGACCACGCTGCGGCAACAAAAGGATCAAGATGTGCACGAACTGACGAATCTGTTCCATACCCTGCGCACAAAGTTGGGTATTAAAGATTTAGAGAGACATTTGGTGCTCAAGTACCGCGGCTGTCTGCACAAACACATTCAGGAGGAAATGGAGTTCCTCGACATTACATCGCTTGGCACGGCATATCGCTATGCCGCCAAGATCGAGCAGAAATTTAAGCAAAAGAAGCGAGACTTTGGATCTGAATCCGAAAATTGCTTTGAACCGGGCGCTCGAGGCAAGGCCAAAGCAATGCGACTCAGAACAACACCACAAATCCAAAGAAGGACACAAGGAAGTGGTGTGAATTTCATAACAACCCCACTCACAGCACAAACGAGTGTTGGGCCAAACAATCTTTGGTGGCCGAACTAAAGGCACCTGAATTAGATGCATTTTCTGATCCTGAGTTAGAACCAGACAAAGAGAATGAAAAAGGGAAGTATATCATTGATGAAGATCCTAGTTCCATTGTTGCCACCACCAAGATCTAGAGGGAGTGTCCAGAGGATCCAGAGGAGGGGGAGCGCCTCTTCCAGTCGTAGATGTGGGTGAAGGGTTCTCCGCTGCAATTTCTCATCGATAGCGGAAGCCAAAAGAACCTCATTTCAGTAGAGGTCGTGAAGTGGCTCGGCCTACCGACCATAGTACACCTACAACCATATACCATCGGGTGGCTCCACCCAAGGAGAGATCTCTGCATCCGCCAGCAATGCCGCCTTCCGTATAGTATCAAGCCATTCACAGATGAGGTATTGTGTGATGTTTCTCCTCTTGATGTAGCTGATGTATTATTGGGCCAACCATACTTGTGGAGGTGACATGTTGTGTATGAGTCTAGGCTTCGTGCTGTTATTATTACTTTTGGAAATAATTTATACAGGATACCGGAGGTAGTACCGCCTCCTGTCATCTCTTTGACTACTGCAAAAGAACGTAGTAAGATTGTTTCCCAAACCACGAAATTCATTTTCCCTACAACTCACTCACAGGGAAAGAAGAATATTGTGGCCACAACCTCGAAGCAAGGCTCCCTTGCACGGCTGCAACAGATGGAAAAATTCATGGAGGAATACGAGGACATTTTCTCCTCACTCATAGAGGTTCCTCTACACTGTCAAGACAAACACTCCATTGATCTGACTCCCAACGCACCACTGCCTGATGTTGCCATACATCCTGCAACTACACATACAAAATCCAAACATGTACTGTCTGAGGTTGATAAAGAAACCAAATTTACTCAATGCATCCAACATTTCCACCCACACGTCCATGACATCTTCAACACATCTAATACTCAGTTCAACAGAATTTGCCTCATCTCACGGAGGATCTCAATGCAATGGGGACCATTGCTTCCTAAGGAGGGAGGAATGATCAAGGTGGATATCGGTGGCCACCCACCTATTCCATTTGGACCAACACCATCAATTCTTGCAACTTTTCACATTCAGCACAACTTACTATTTTTAGCAGGTTTTCGGGTCCTCCACTCCGAGAGCCGTTTTGGCGACTTAATGATCTAGGTGGATATTGGTGGCCACCCACCTATTCCATTTGAACCCCCACCATCAGTTCTTTCAGTTTTTCAATTTCGGCACAAGTTACTATTTTTAGCAGTTTTTCGGGTCCTGAACTTCCAGAGCCGTTTTGAGGCCCTAAATGACGTTTTTTTGGGAAAACGGAGAGCAACATCAGTCCACTAACCAATGTTTCTCAGTAAAAATTTGTAGTCCTCAGATAGGTATTTCTAACAAGGTATGGTACGCGTCAAACGGATATCGTATGCCAAAGTTACGCCCCTGCGAAGTTGAAACACCAATTTACCCAAACAGGGTCCATAGTTTTGGCGCTTCATCTCGTAGGGTTAGGGTTTTGGATGTTTAGGATTTCCCATTGTTTCTAAATAATGAATAGGCCCTTGAGCCTCATTGTAACTCAGTTTAGAGGTCTGTAGCCATCACATGTCTTCTCAGAGATTCGCTACCAGCACCCTAGCTATTTTATTTCCATTATGCCTGTAAGCATATTTATGTTATTTTATATTAATGAAATGAAGCAATATTTCCGCTGCATCTCTATTTTCATGGTTATTTCTGTATTTTGTTGCATTCCTGCATAAAATCCGGATCAATTGACTAGAAATTACAATACTTTTACAAGGAAAATTTTCATATTTTTTTATTTTCGGGGGCGTTGCCACCCCCCCTAGACCCCCGAGGCGGTGTTTAATTACGGGTGAAATTTCCACCCCGCTTAGAATAGGGGGTCCAACACTGTCATACAAAATAAAGAAGATAATCATGCTCCACACGCAACAAGAAGGGGGCCACAACATCACCTCATCAATCCTCACCCCCTTGGAAATCCATTGCAAGTAGGTCGAATAGATGCCCCAATCTCGAGCGCCCTATGGAGAAACAATACATCGATTTTTAATAGATTCCCCAATTTCAAGCATCGAATGACAAAACAATAGATAGATTGAGGTCGAATAGATGCCCCCAATATCGAGCGCCGCACCAAAAAATGATGAGGTGAAATTGATCTGAATTATGAAAAAGGAACTACTGATATCTATGTGAACTTGCTTATGTTATATTATGCAATAGATCGAAAATATTGCAATTAACATAAATGACATAAGCCATTAAAGACACATTTTAAACATATCAACACGGCAAAATTTAATAAGGAGTTCACCAGACTTCCTGGCTACGTCTCCTGGTCCTTTAGCTTCCAGTGCTGACCTTTATATTATGTATTCAAATGCTTTACAAACATGAGCTCAAAAAGTGAGACTCAAATGATAAAATAGACCTTACCATGATGATCGGCTCGGAATTCTGGTCAAAATGAGTACCCATTTCCCTATGTTTGGCCACAGTGACTTCCAGACCCCCTTGAAAGTCAAAAACCACTCTTCCTTTCTGCAAAACCGCTTCTGTCTGTACAACACGGCCTCAGACTGCGCGCTGGTGGTTGACTGGTTCGGCACCTCCACAAAACATAGTTATCGGTCAGAGAATGGACTTAACAAGTCCCAAGCAGCAGCGCAACTGGTCTTAGCGCTGAGTTTGAAGCCATTGTTTATATAACTTTTGGAGGGTCGGCAGTTCAAAACTTACGCTTGGCCCCTCCGTTGAAAATCTCGTCCATTGTATTACATATATAGTAACATATATATTATATTTTACATATCGCGGCATGAACTTTGTGTTCGACGGTCTTCGAACTATATATATTGCAACATTTATTAATGTGCTTCGGCGTTTTGTATACACATCTGCAGTGGCTTTAAATGTAAAGCCCGAGGGTCACATTGATACATATCATAACCTTGATACAATGCAGTGGTTTCGTAAATATATGCGATGACATTAATTAAGGTTCCGGTAGTGGATTTAAGATATGTGACGATTTTGTATTATATATAACAATGCATTTAAACCTTGGATAATGTCTATCCTAAGGTTTGCTTATATGCGGCAATAAATCTGCGAAGAATACGTTAATATATATCAACATATTATTGCATATATTAATGTTATTATATATGCATTGGTTTGATATATATTACATATATATGTGCCCAAATTTAAATAAAAAACCTTATTTGAAGTGCTAGCCTAACCGATGTATGGACTCCAATGAAAACTTAGAAATCCAAGAGATTAGGGGTTCGATTCTCCCTGGTCTCCATAATGTTGCAAACAAGGTCAAACTGGGAAAAACTCTGGGCTACCACATGTCAGCTCTGGATTGGCCCATATCAATCAATCATATCTCGACACATCACTGATCTCGATGACATCAGCCTGGACAAATGGTGCATTCCCGAGACGACACATGTCTCGTTGACATCACACTGTTGACTTTAACGTTGACCGTTGACTGTTTGACTTTGACTTTTTCCATTTTGCCCTAGTTTGCACTCAAACTTTGACTTGCCACAACTTCCTCATATGAAGTCGGTTTCACGTGCCGTTCACACTGTTGGAAAGCTATCGTCGAGCACTTCAACTTGATTCCATTTTCAACTGCATTTGAAGACTTTGATCTGGAGGAAAAACTAAATCCATTTTGGATCAGAATGGATGCACCCAATCTCGAGCATTGGATGGAAAACAACAGATTGAGCCGATGTTTTCCAAAAGTCATTCAAAACCATATGTATGAGGTCAATTCATTTAAAATATTGGAGTAGATACAATTCATGCAAGACCACACATTAATCTCCAAATTTTTTGATGATTGGCCACCGATAAAATCTCAGAGCACATACAATTCATGCAAGACCGCACAGAAATCTACAAATTTGTTAGTGTTTGGCCACCAAAAGTCTATATTCCATTCTACCTCTAAGCTAGTCTATATTCCATTCTGTATCTACGAATTTTTCAGTATTTGATATTAATGAAATGAAGTGTCACTCCTACTAAATCTCTGTGTTTCTATCTATTTATATATTTTATTGCATTCCTGCAGAAGTCTAAATCAGCTTATCAGATAAATATCCATAGCAAGATTCGGTGCAAAACGTCAGAATTTTCCTAAGGAATCCTTGCTACCACAACCCAAGCCCATGCAAGAAGCTTCTAAAGAGAAAGTTAATAACCCATATAACAAAATGGAGTACATAACATATACAAAGCTTGAAATTCATGATGCAAATACAATGTTGTAATAAATTATAATGGAGACAAGTTATTATGTAAGCATAAAATATTTTGATGAAATTGAGGTATAGGAGAAAACCCTGTTCGAGATACTACAATAACTTCAATGCGAAGGACCCAATTATGTTTTCAGGGCCTATTCTTGAATAAGCATATATCAAGATTAAATTCACCCTTTTGGAGAGAGTGTAGGCTCCCACAACTCCTCATTATTGTTCTCATTCTTCGGATTCAATACACCCCCTCAAACGAGTTAAAGGAGATAAATGACAAGGGAGGAAAACTAGAAAGGAATTAATACAATAGTTAGGGAATATTCTAGCCAATATACACAATATTACCTGGATTTCAAGGTAGTTTCACCCCATCCTTCCTTCTCAATGAAAGTGATTTTGTCAAACCTAAGGGGTCTCAATATCAATGGAAAATAAACTTGTTAGAGACAAAATTAAAAAGGAAAAACCTAGCAATATCATCTTGCACGGAGTAAAGTTTGGTTAATGGATCAAACATGGAGGCTCTACTGTAGTAATTCTATAAAATGTGTTATCCAATGTATCTTTATGCTTAGTGAGCAACTCAGGGTTATTCAATCATATTAAGTCCCCCCTGAACTAAAATTTAACGAATGGTTGACAACCCCTAAGATCCTATCTCAAAATTTTCAATTCATCGGATTGAAGGAGATGGGTTTCTTAATGGAAACATATGAATCAAACCTACTTGTGGGTAAACTTTATTTTCTCAACAACCTCATTCAGCTTCAAAAACTACATTTTTGTAATGTCCCACCTTACCTACCATCATTATTATAGAGAAATATTATATTGAATGAAAATGTGATATTATTTTTATTTTTATTTTTTTTGGACATAAAAGTTAATGCAAGGTCATATATATGTATAGGTATCCTTTACACTGCACCTAAATATACTAACTTATCCTCAAAGCTACAAGATTCATAGTTTATCAAGATCCAAAACATACAACCATAATACGTGCTTCTCATGACTAAAATCACCTTTAAAATATAAAGTATTTTGTGGGATGAATAAATGTCAAGCTTTAGGAACCACAATTTCCAATAAGCTAATTATTAATTATGTTGCAATTAAATGTGTTCAAGAGTGACTAATTTGATTTTGTTCTAAATAACATGCTCATGGATTATTTTCTTAAAAGGATAATTAAAATTCTATAGGGTTGGTATCCAATAATTAGGAATTCATATTTGAGCTAATATTACAACAAATTACTTACCCCAATTTTGATTTTTCAGCAATACCCTTTAACTAAATGTAGTTATTACGCTAGGAAGACCTTGGATGCAAATCCTAAATTAACTTAGGCCCTTTTTTTATGGAAAATTCATTAACATAATTAGATGCAACCATTGAAACATTATGACAAACAATTTACAAGCATGAAATGTACATCCATTGAAGCATTTTGTCAAACACTTACAATTTAAGGTGTTTTCACAACAATTAGCTAACATGAATACAAAATTACATGAATTCATTTTTTTGTGTGAGTAATGCAAATAATTGAACTCAAGATATAAGTAGAATATCAACCATATTCATTGTTGAATCTATACCAATAAATGAATATAAATATTTAGGAAGTTTTTTTACATATCTCACATCGTTGTAAGGTACAACCATTGGGGAATTTTGACAAACAGTTCGAAGTCGTAAAACAATTTGCCATAAAGTTATTTAAAATTTAAAAGTATTAATCATTTATACTTTAAACGCAAATTTCCAAGTGGTTAGAATATATTAGATTCATCAATATAAATTATCACGCAAATCCAAGATATAAAAAAAAACCAAACAAAAAAACAAACAACATGTGGTTCTTCCATGCAGCAAAAAATTTGCAAAACATAGCAGAATTGGTAGTTAGGGTGTGAAAATTTGATTTTAGAAATCAAAGTCAGAGTGAAATGGTCATTTGGTACATATACCCCCTGAAGTTGAGCTGAATCGGAACAGGGATGCCCAGAAATGCGATTCTTCAAAAGAACAACAAAAATCCTATAATCTCATTTATTACTTTTGTCAAACACATAGTATGGAAACTTATCTACAGCTATAAAAAGAGGAGGAAAAACATAATTTAATCCATTAAAATGTTTTCATCTAATTCATGGCAGCATACATGCTTCAGCCATTAGGGCTTGTTGTCAATCAGTTCAATGTTGTACAATAAAATACTTCTACAACCATTACAAAGTTTCTTCAACATTTGGTGTTCAACACTTCATATACATGTAAGTTTTAGCAAAAAAGAAAACAAAAAAAAATATGAAATGAACTACAAAAATACATAATATAATTTGGTCCACATACCTGATAATGACTTTGTACAACTCCAAAAGGATGGACGTTTTCTCCAGCTCCAATAAGAGTATGCTCCAGTTTCAATATCCTTACCAACTCATCATGAATCACTCGGTTTTCCTCCAAACCATATGCAGGAATAACTTCTCCCCCTCGAACCCCCGAGCTATAAAATATCACAAGTAGTACAAAAATACAACAATAGAGGGAGATGCAAGGGAAAATAAGGAAGATGGTTCTCACTTCCTGTAAATACCACTCATGTTCAACCTCATATCTAGAGATACTTATTAGATTAGTAAGGATTTCATATTTGTTTTGGAAGAAATTGGATACTGTCCATATCTCTCCCTCTCAAAATCTTCCTCAAGGCTCTTCCACTCTTGGCATTGCCCTCCTCTCCCAAGTGAGAATACATGAGACTCATATATAGGAGGACCAAAAATTTTTTGTCATAAAGGAGGAGTAATATGCATGCATTGTATTCCATTTAGAAGAGTGTAACTTATGCCATTAAGGAGAAGCATGCATGCCTTATTTAAGGAGAGTGTAACATGTGCATTAAAGAGAGTGTAAGAGGAATATTTTATGACATATATTTAGTGAGTGTAAGATGAATATTCAATTCTATGATGAGTGCATAAAAGAGAGTCTAATTTATTATTTAAAATAAAAAAAGAGTTACATAAAGCCATGAGAGTCATGAAGGAGATAGGTGTGAAGTGATTGAATAGATGAAGTTAACTTGTAATCCCATTTAATAAAATATCATAGTATCATAAAATATAATGGTAATATTAATAATATTGAGGATTAAGTAAATATTAGGATTTATTAATGATAAGTTAATTGAATTTCCTTCAACTATGCTTGATTACCAATTTATGCAAGAAGATTTAGTATTTTTGGAAAGTCATGTTGGAGATTCTAGACATGACTTTCTATTTTTAGAATGTCATTCCAAAATTTTCAAATTGATATTTTATATAAGGAAATTTATCCATGAGTGGTATTTTTATTTCGGAGAATAGGGATTCCACACCCCTATTTCATGTATCTTCGTGCCTTAGTAGACTGAGGACTTTGTGCCCTCATCTACTCCAAAGATCCAAGATTCAACAACTTGATATTTTTAAATATTTAGGACTATGCACCCTAAATATAAAAGACTCCACGTCTTTATATTTTTTGGATTTAGGACTCAACACCCTAATTTCAATGCTTTCTCATTTATTGTGCTTTCAAACTCTGTGTTTCTCCTTATGGTACTGATTGTGAGATTTTACCCATTTGATGGTTCATTGGTAAGGCCTTGTTCAAAAAACTACACACATCACATTCTCATAGATAAAAGGAATCATATGAATTCCATAATTAAATTAACTTTATCACATTTTACCAAGAATGGTGCATGACTTCCACATTCATATAGGTTTTGAAGAAATGACTCCTACAGTCATTCATAATTGAACATCCTTGTTGAAAAATGATCAGGTCCCCTACCACATCCTGCTCAATACAATGTTACACAGATATATAATCATACAATTCACGTCTCATCCGTAAATCATAATTTAACCATTTTTTCCACATAACCATGAACATTCATGGGTCTATGTGTCTCAATCAAGGATCATCATCCATGTCATACACATGATACATAAGCGAGACACAAAAAGAGAAACATATGTATAACACCATATAAAACACATAATCAAATATACCACGCATAAGGGAAAGTACAACTATATAAAACATTTTTTCCAAACGAGTAATTAATCTTCCATACATAAACATAAGGGGAAATAGAACTATATATATAAAACATTGTTACCCAATCTAGTGATAAATATGGAATAGATAAAAATAAGAGGAAATATAAATACGTATATAAAACATTGTTCCTCAATCTAGTGATCAATATGGCATATATATAACTCATTAAAAATTACCCTTAATAGGAGTGAAAAAACTATACTAGGAAATATAGGACACTACTTACTCCCTCTAATGGAGTAAAATTACTCTAATATTTAGTGATGAGCTAGGGTTTACATGCCTTTGCACATTTTTCACAACTTATTCTAATCTTTCACTTTTGATAGTACCTCCCTTTTAGCTTGATTATAATCAACTTATAATCGTCTAGGGAAGAAGATGCAGCTCACCACCTACCCAAGTGTAATCACGAGATGTTAAGTCTAGGAAAAAGGTGGTCACAAAAACACCTCATCTATCCTCACCCCCTTCTAAATCCATCGCAAGGAGGTCGAATAGGTGCCCGAATCTCGAGCACCACATGGAAAAAAAATAGATCGAGGTCGAATAGATGCCCCAATCTCGAGCGCCCAATGGAAAAAAATAGACCAGGGTCTAATAGATGCCCCAATGTCAAGCACGGGTTGAAAAAAATTAGATAGATTGAGGTCAAATAGATGCCCAAATGTCGAGAATGGGATGAAAAAATAATAGATAGATTGAGGTCAAATATATTCCCCCAATCTCGAGCTCTATATCACAAAACAACGAGGTCAAATAGATGCCCCCAATCTCAAGTGCTGCATGGAAAAACAACAAATTGAACCGATGTGTTCCAAAAAAAAATTAAAACCCTATATATGAGTTCAATTTAATTATAATCTTGGAGCACATACAATTCATGCACGTCCACACATTAATCTCCAAATTTGTTGGTGTTTGGTCACTGAGACGACATCTAACAACATGGATCAAGAAAAAATGGCAACCAAAAGTGCATGTTGATTTCCAGATTGGAGCCAACACAAAAGTTCATGTTGACTTCCACATTGGAGCCAAAAATTTTCTTATGATGACCTTCACTAATTTAGAGGATCATTAAAAGGGCTTTGAGAATGGCCCTTCGTTTCCTAATAATGCTAGGTTTCAGATGCCTTGTTTCAACCCGGACATATATTTTTTTTTGGCTTATGATCCAGGTGGATATTGGTTGCCACCCACCTATTCCAATTGGACCCTCACCATTATCTCTTTCATTTTTTTAGTTTCATTAATTATAGCACATTTTACTTTTTTTGGGAGTTTTTCAGGTCATGAACTCCCAGAGCCATTTTGAGGCCCCAAACGACATTTTTTGGTCATGAAATCTCTGGAGACTTCACATAAATTATGTTATCAACTGTAGTTCTTGAAGATATCTTTATAACGAGAATCACGTGCATAAAACGTAGATTATATGACCAAGTTATGACCCTGGGAAGTTGGCTTCCCAACTAACCCAGTGGGGCCCATAAACACATCCCATTACATCTCCTCAGGTTAGACTTTTGGTTTTTTATGGATTTATCATATTTTTAAATAATAAAAAGGCCATTAAGCCTCATTTTAACATAGGTCGGAGGCATTTATTTGCCACATCTCCTCTGAGAGATAAGCTACCATCACCTGAGCTAGTTTATTTTCCATTTTGTCTGTAAGAATTTTCAGTATTTAATATTAATGAAATGAATTGTTACTCATGCTTCATCTCTATGTTTCTATTTATTTCTATATTTTATTACATTCCTACATAATTCTATATCAACTTATTAGAGAAATATCCATAGCAAGATTCGGTGAAAAATGTGAGAAGTCTCCTAAGGAATCCTTGCTACCACAACCCACGAACATGCAAGACACTTCTAAAGAGAAAGGGAATAACCAATATAACGTAGTGGAAGACATAACATTAAAGAAGCATGAAATTCATGATGCAAAGACAATTTTGGAATGAATTATAATGGAGACAAGTTCTTATGTATGCATAAAAGGTTGATCCAGAATTATGCAAGAAAACAATAAAATACAGAAATAGAAATAAACATAGAGATGCAGCGAAAATAATACCTCATTTCATTAATATCCAATAACTGAAATATGTTTACAGACACAATGGAAATAAACTTGCTAGGGCGATGGTAGCTTATCTCTTAGAAGAGATGTGGCGGCTACATGCCTCTGAACTATGTTACAATGATGCTCCAGGGCCTATTTGTTGTTGAGAAATAATGGAAAACCCTAAACATCCAAAAAATAAACATAGGAGATGAAGCACCAAAACTATGTGCCCCGTTTGGGTAAATTGGTGTTTCAACTTCCCAAGGATGTAACTTTGGCATATGATCTCTAGTTTACACACATCATATCTCGTTAGAAATATCTATCCAATGAGTAAAAAAAAATTTATGCGATACATCGGTCCATGTACCCATGTTGCTCCTAGTTTCCCAAAAAACGTTGTTTAGGGCCTCAAAACGGCTCCGAAAGTTCAAGACCCGAAAAACTGCTAAAAATAGTAAGTTGTGCCAAAACTAAAAAACTTAAAGAACTGAAAATGGGGGCTCAAATTGAATAGGTGGGTGGCCACTAGTATCCATGTGGCTCATTAGGGCCTCCAAACGGCTCTGAAAGTTCAGGAACCGATATCCTACTAAAAGTAGTAAGTTGTGCTAAAAGTGAAAAACTTAAAGAATTGATGGTGTGGGTCAAAATGGAATAGGTGGGTGGCCACCAATATCCACCTGGATCATTCCTCCTTCCTTAGGAAGCAATGGTCCCCATTGCATTAAGTTCCTCCATGAGAGGAAAATTCTATTGTACTTGGTATTGGATTTGTCTAAGATTTCATGGACCTGTTGGTGGACGTGCAGGATGTGTTCAATAAATTTGGTTTCCTCAGATAGTACATGTGTGGATTCTATCTCTGTAATCGCATTAGTTATGGAAATATTAGGCGGCGGTGCGCCGGGGGTTAGATCAATGGAGTGCTTGTCTGGACAGTGTAGAGGAACCTCTGTGGGCGAGGAGAAAATGTCTTCGTATTCCTCGACGCCTTTGTCCATATGCTGCTGCAGTGCAGAGGAGCCCTATTTTGAGGTTGTGGAAAAAATATTCTTCTTTCCTTATGGGCGAATGATAATGCAAATAAATTTCCTTGTTTTGGAAACAATCTTACTGTATTGTTTTGTAGTAGTCAAAGAGATGGCAGGGGAAGGTATTACCTATGGTATCCTATACAAGTTATTTCCCAAAGTAATAATGACAACACGAGGCCTAGATTCATACATAGCATGTCACCTCCACAAGTATGGTTGGCCCAATAATACATCAGCTACACCAAGAGAAGAAAAATCACACAATACCTCATCTGTGAATGGCTTGATGATGTACAAAAGGCGACATTGTTAACATACGCGCAGATCTCTCCTGGGTGAGGCCACCCGATGGTATATAGCTGTAGGTGTGCTATGGTCGATAGGCCGAGATGCTTCATGACCTCTGCTAAAATGAGGTTCTTTTGGCTTCCGTTATCGACAAGAAATTGTAGTGGAGAACCCTTCACCCACATCTGTGAATGGAAGAGGTGCCCCCCCTCCTATACATCCTAGGGATCCTCCCTCTGGATCTTGGTGGAGGAAACAATGGCACTAGGGTGCACATCAATTATCTACTTCCCTTTTTCATCTCTCTAGTCTGGTTGTGGCTTAGTATCATAAGATGCATCTGATTCGGGTGCATTCAGTTTGACCACCAGTGACTGTTTGGCCTGACACTCTGTTGTGATGTGAGTGGGGCTGTTATGGTATTCACACCACTTCCATGTGTCCTTCTTTGGATTTGTGGTGGGGTTCTGAGTCACCCCCCTTTGGCTCTGCCCCTTGTTTTGTGGTTCGGGGGCGCCTTTCCCTGGCTTCATATCCACAAATCCAAAATCTCTCTTCTTCTACTTAAATTTCTGCTCAATCTTGGTGGCATAATGATATGCTATGCCAAGCGAGGTAATGTCGAGGAACTCCATTTCCTCCTCAATGTGTCTATGCAGACAACTGCGGTACTTGAGCACCAAATTTCTCTCCGAATATTTAATACACAACTTTGTGCATAGGGTATGGAAAAAATTCCTCAATTCGTGCACATCTTGATCCCTTTTCTACCGCAATGTGGTCCATTGGATGTACGTGTCCTCATATCTCCCCACGGGGCAATATTTTTCCTTGATGCCATATTAGAATGAATTCCATGTGGGTGCGGCCGAGAACATAGAGGGGTCCCTCTTGTCCTTTTTATCACAGTAGGTTTCCCACCAATATTTTACATGGGGGGAAACTTTGAGGAGTGCAAAAATAATATTTTCTCGGTCGGAGAAATCATGGACCGAGAAATACCCTTTTAGCAAATTCAACCATCTATCTATGGCGTCTACATCTATCTGGCCTTCAAATACAGGAATGTCTAAGTTTACTTGTACCTTGAAGGGTGTGACACCTCTAGAGTGGCTGTTCGATGTAGATGTGTCGTAGGTGGGCAGCCGTTGAAGGATTTGAGCAAAGTTATCCATCATCATGTTCCTTTGTTTCTCCAGGGCCTCCTCAAGCAATAATTTTATAGCATCTCCTCCTCCCTCTTCTTTCTTTTCTTCTGCCATGGGATGTCATCAGCATTTGCAAGGCTGATCTTGCAAGGGTTCAACCAAATCGAGCCCTAACTCCTTATACCTTGGCCTCGTTGGGGACATGCAAAGAAAAATAGAGAAAGAGAAGACCCCTCTGATATCACTGATCCAAATTTATGCAGGAACACAATAAAATACACAAATATAAATAAAAAAAGAGATGAAGCATAAATAATACTTCATTTCATTAATATCAAATAATTGAAATATGTTTACACACAGTATGGAAATAAACTAGCTAGGGCGATGGTAGCTTATCTCTAAGAAGAGATGTGGTGGCTAAATGCCTCTGAACTGTGTTACAATGGGGCTCGTGGGCCTATTTATTGTTGAGAAACAATGAAAATCCCTAAACATCCAAAAACCTAGTCGTAGGAGATGAAGCGCCAAAACTATGGGCCCCGTTTGGGTAAATTGGTGTTTCAATTTCTTGGGGGCATAAATTTGGCATAAAATCTCTGTTTTATGCACATCATATCTCTTTAGAAATATCTATCCGAGGAGTACAAATTTTTGTATGATATTCATCGGTCCATGCACCCATGTTGCCCTCGATTTCCCAAAAAACATTGTTTAGGGCATAAAAACAACTCTAGAAGTTGAGGACACGAAAAACTACTAAAAATAGTAAGTTGTGTTGACACTGAAAAAATGAAAGAACTGATGGTGGGGGTTCAAATGGAATAGGTGGGTTGCCACCAATATCGACGTGGCTCATTAGGGTCCCCAAACGGCTCCGAAAGTTTAGGAACCGACAACCTACTAAAAATAACAATTTGTATTGAAAGTGAAGAACTGAAAGAACTGATGGTACAGGTCCAAATGGAATAGGTGGGTGGCCACCAATATCAACCTAGATCAAAGGCTTTGATGAAATTGAAGTAGAGGATAAAACCCTCTTTGATATACTGCAACAAATTTAATGCCAAGGACCCAAATAATTTTTTGCGACCTCTTCTTGAACAATCATATCTTAAGAATCAATTCACCCTTTTGGAGAGAGTGTAGACTCCCATAACTCCACATTATTTTTCTCATTCTTCGGATTTAATACACCCCCTCAAACCAGTCAAAGGAGGCAAGTGATGAGGGAGGAAAATTACAAAGGAGTTAATACAATAGAGAGGGAGTATTCAGACCAATATACGTAAGACTACCTATATTTCAAGGTTGTTTCACCCCATCCCTCCTTCTCAATGAAAGTAATTTTGTCGAACCTAATGGGCCTTAATAGCAACAGAAAATAAACTCGTTAGAGACAAAATTAAAAAGTAAAAACCTAGCATTATCATCTTGTAGGGAGTAAAGGTTGGTTAGTGGATCAAAAATATAGGTTCTTGTGGAGTCATGCTAGAAAAGGTGTCAGTCGATGTCTCTTTATCTGTATTGAACAACTGGGGGTGAATCAATCATATTAAGCCCCCTTGGAACTAAATTTTCATGAATGGTTGACAACCCCCAGGATCCTATCTCAAAAAATTCAATTCATCGAATTGAAGGAGATGGGTTTATTAATGGAAACATATGAATCACACCTACTCGGGGAAAATTTATTTTATCAACAACCTCATTCATCTTCAAAAACTAAATTTTAATGAGAAATTCATTTTTAGAGGTTAATTCAGTATGATTACCTCACTAGAGGGAAAAATGGTGGGAGTTCATAGATTAGACATTGAAGCATAGTCCTTCACATATGCATTAAGCACATGCACTTAGTTGGGATAGAAATGGTAAATGGAATCTATTGTTTGACAACTACAGAGTAGGTGGGCACGAGATAGCCAACCAGCTTGAAATATTTCTTATCTAAGAGTAATTACTTTAAAAATTCCTCGTTTTGGAAGCTTCCATCCTTCCTAGTGCGGGTAGATATCTCTAGAAAATAGTGCGAGAATTGGACCTCAAAGAAGCTGCTAAAAATCAACCATTCATAATTGACGGTTTTATATTAATATATCCATCCTTTCTTGAAGAATATAATAAGTGGTGGAAATACTTGGGTTATCCAAGCCCCTCCTCCATGTTCAACTTTAAACATAATTCAAAAGCTCTGAAAGGTTTCAACTAAAAAGTGGACTAGTGAAGAATTTGGAAACATCTTCAAGGGAAAAAAAAATATGGAATCTGAAATGGAATGCACCCAACAATAATTGACACTTGAAGTGTGGTTTGAATATATTTCAAAGAAGGAGGGTGGAGGTGTTAAGAAACTATAGGAAATACAAAGTTAAGAGGAGAATTTATGGAGGAAAAATTATAAAATATCGTGGCTGAGGGAAGGGGAGAAGAACAATTGGCTTTACCACAAATGAGAATGTTCTATAAATATTATAATTATTGTTAGATACAATTCCCATATATATATATATATATATATATCAAATGAGCTAATAAGAGTTAAGACTACTATAGTGGAGATCCCCCTAAATAGTACTTTATACGTGTAATGAGCTAGGTTTACATGCCTTTGAACGTTTTTCACAACTTACTCTAATATTTAGTGATGAGCTAGGGTTTACATGAATTTGCAAATTTTCCAAAACTTACTCCAATATTTCTCTTTTTCTATGACTTCATATTTAGCTTCATTATAATCAACTTATAATTATCTAGGGAAGAAGATGTGGCTTACCACCTACCATAGTGTAGTCACAAGATTCTAAGTCTAGGAAGAAGGTGGTCAGAAAAACACCTCATCAATCCTCACCCCCTTGTAAATCCATTGAAAGGAGGTCTAATAGATGCCCCAATCTCGAGCACCACATGGAAAAACAATAGATCAAGGTCGAATAGATGCCCCAACATCGAGCGCTTTATGGAAAAAAAAGAGGCTAAAGTCTAATAGATGCCCTAGTGTCAAGCATCACATGACAAAATAATAGATATAATGAGGTCGAATAGATTCCCAAATATAGAGCACCAGGTGACAAAATATTAGATATATTGAGGTCTAATAGATTCCCCCAATATCGAGGGCCACATCGTAAAACAACGACGTCAAATAGATGCCCCCAATCTCGGGCGTTGCATGGAAAAGAAATAGATTCAACCAATGTGTTCCAAAAACAAATTAAAACCCTATATATGAGGTCAATTCAATTACAATCTTGGAGCACACACAATTCATGCAAGACCACACATTAATCTCCAAATTTGTTGGTGTTTGGCCACTGAAATGAGATCTAGCAACATGGATCAAGACAAAATGGAAGCCAAAATTCCATTGTGATTTCCATACTGGAACCAACCCAAAAGTGCATGTTGACTTCCACATTGGAGCCAAATTTTTTCTTATGATGACCTTCACTAATTTACAGGTTCGTTAAAAGGTCTTTGAGGATGACCCTTATTTTCTTAACAATGCTAGGTTTCAGATGCCTCATTTCAACTCGAAAGATTATTTTTTTGGCTTATGATCCAGGTGGATATTGGTATCCACCCACCTATTCCACTTGGGCCCTCGCCATTATCTCTTTCATTTTTTTAGTTTCCTTAATTATAGCATAGTTTAGTATTTTTGGGAGTTTTTCGGGTCCTGAAAATCCAATTCCGTTTTGACGCCCCAAATGACATTTTTTGGGCAAGAAATCTCTCATGATTTCACATAAATTGTGTTATCACGTGTAATTCTTGTAGAGGTATTTCTAACCAGAATCATGTGCATCAAATGAAGATTATATGACCAAGTTATGGTTGTGGGAAGTTGGTTTCCCAACTAACCCCAATGGGGCCCATAAACACTTCTTATTGCATCTCCTTAGGTTATATTTTTGGTTGTTTAGGGTTTTCTCTTATTTCTCAATAATAAAAAGGCCCTTGAGCATAATTTTAACACAGTTAAGAGGCATGTAGGCACCACATCTCTTCTGAGAGATAAGCTACCATCGCCTGAGCTAGCCTATTTTCCATTATTTCTGTAAGCATTTTTCAGTATTCGATATTAATGAAATGATGTGTTACTCCTACTGCATCTATGTGTTTCTTTTTATTTATAAATTATATTGCATTCTTGCATAAGTCTAGATCATCTTATCACAGAAATACCCATACCAAGATTCAGTGGAAAATTTTAATAGTCTCTTAAGGAATCCTTGCTACCACAACCCAAGCCTGTGCAAGACACTTCTAAAGAGAAAGGGAATAACCCATATAAATCAGTGGAGGAAATAACATATACGAAGCTTGAAATGCATGATGCAAAGATAATGTTGGAATAAATTATAATGGATACAAGATCTTATGTAAGCATAAAATTCTTTGATGAGTTTGAAGTAGAGCAGAAAAACCTCTTTGAGACACTAGAAAATTTGGCGGAATTTCCGACGGCCAATTTGTCGCTATTCCGACACATATTCGTCGCAAGAGCGATAGTTCGAGGACGGGAAAACCGTGGTTTTCCGTTCTGTCACAATTCCGACGCACTTAAAAAGTGTCGCATTACTGACACCTTTTCCGTCGCTTCCAAACAGGCGTAGCTTTTCCGAAGTTTCCCAAACCGACGTTTGTAAAGTGTCACCATTCTGACGAAATGTGGTTCGACGTTTTGAACATCGCTCTTCCGACGTTTGTAAAGTGTTACCATTCAGATGAAACGTCATCCGACATTTTGAACGTCGCTCGTCCGACGTCTTTATACTGTTGCTCTTCCGACGTGTCTAAACTGTCGCAATTCCGACGCCATACAAAAGTGTCACAAGACCGACGTATTGCAAAAGTGTCACAAGACCGACGCTTTCCACAAGCGTCGCAATACCGATGCCAGGAAGAACTGTCACAATACTGACGCCAAGAAGAACTGTCACAAGATCGACGCATTGCAAAAGTGTTGTAATACCAACGGTTTCCAAATGCATAGCAATACCGACGCCAGGAAGAACTGTCGCAATATCGACGGACGTCACAAGACCGACGAAAATGGAAATCGTTTAAAACGTCAAAAGAGCGATGCTTACAAGACGTCGGTATACTGACGACGGTTTCAATTTAAAAAAAAAATGAAACTTTAAAACAAGACAGTAAATCTCCAATATTTGTTATCACAATAAGAAATCAATGATCAGTGATCACGTCAAATTTTCCTCGTAGTGTGATGGGTCTAATAAATTTTATTGTAAAGGTTGCTGGCCAGTGACAACTGTAGCATTGAAGGAAATGCATTAAAGAAAATTAATGAGGCTGTGAACTCCAAGCCAACTTGCAACAACCCTGATAATTTTCCTTACCAACTTCCAAGTTGTTACTCGGGCTTCAGACTCCAGAGCTAAGAATTTTCTTTTCATCGTGTTGGAGAAGAGAATTGCAACCTATAGCAAAAGAGTAATTCCTCAGTCTCAATACTCAGGACTCGGAGTCATTCCTTGCTAACACGGTATGTGGAAATTTTGATAAGATAACTTTCTTCACCCTCGTTTTTACTAAATTTATTCTTTTGAAAAGGGCCTGGTTCCATTTCAGAAATTTTCAACTTTCGACTTGTAGAATTTGTACATATGATTTTTGGACTGAGGTTTTGTTATTAATGAGGAGATAGTGTCTTGGTTCTATCTATATAAAATAACTACCTCTTTTTTTTCTTCATGTTCAGGGTTTTTGATTTTATCAAACCCTATATCTCTTTTAAGCATGCCTGCAAATTAATATATTCTAGGAATGTACACAATTCTAGGCTTCATGTACAACATATTGTATCAACTATATTTTAACAAGTGAGTTGCATGCCCATATAGTGTTATAGATTACAGGGCTTCATTTGGAGAATAAATGATAAGCCTGGCAGCACTAAATCCAAGTAATTCCCCTCATCCCTTAAAAGACACTTCTAAATATAACTAGAAATTTAAAATAGTTAGTAAAGGAAAAGTACAAAGATATAACAGATATGTGTTGAGCCAAAAACCTATGCATTCACAACAAAACTAGGATGGATAAAACTTAAAAACAATTATGGAATTTGACAAAAAATCATCTTATGCATACAAAATGAAAGAAGCATTGGCATACTACTATGTTTACAAATTTAATCTGAACCAGCTGCTCTAATCAACCAAAAATCACCCCACATGTTTGGGGTAAGCCCATATGGAGCTTTATATTCAGCCTTCTCCTGGAGATTGGAAAAAAACAATAATGAGTATTACTCATACATCAACTGCCCTTTATGTTAAGGGGAAATTTAAAGAGTGCATAAATATTCTTGAAATCCCAATCATAGTTTCTATAAAATTTCAACAGTCTTTGAAATGAACTACATCCTATTTAAACTACATCAAATATTTAGGCAAATCATTTTTTTGAATAGAAATTGGTGAATTTTATTTCAAATATAGAAATTTAAACCATGAGAATAATCTAACCCCTAGGATTTTCCATATTTCTAATAGAAAATCCCAAAATGTATAAATTATAACACCCATAAACCCCAAAATTAAGTACAATAATTAAAGCCTCCACACCTCTGAATTTTCTATATCGTGAAAAGAGCAACATCCATCATCATGGGAAAGCAAAACCGATTCTCTTTCTGATACAAACCAGCCTGCAATAGATGTCTTATGGCTGAGTTGATTCAATCGATCACAAGAAACCTCTTCAGTTTCTTCAATATTGCCAAAATGCTCTGGCTTGTTTTCCTGATCATAATCAAAGTCCATATTTTCATCACATTGAATTAGTTGGGGTTCATTACGATCAGGTCCAGTGCCTATTTCAGAGCTCCGGACATCCAATCCAATATTAAAACTACCATACCCGTTCCCATTAGAGATTGTAAATCCTTCTTCTGGCTTTAATTCGGTAAGTTCAAGAGCACTAGAACTGGATTCAGTTGATTTAGACTTGGTATAGTTGTCCTCTAATTTGTATTCCGATACAACACTATACTTGTGCTTCAACGCAGATAGAAATTTTGCAGCAATGGTATCTTCATCTATGGGGCTTATGGATCTGCCCTCAAAAACATCTGAAATATCTGATTCATTTTCATTCAACTGATCATGCAAATCCACCCTCGTCTTCAGCACAGCAAGCTGAACTGAAGGCCGGTTTTTCAGCAATTTATGGTGGGGGTAAAGCTTGTCTTCCAGATATTGACTATTTAAGTGTTTAATTGGTTTTTTCAGAGACCTGACCATAGAATCAAATGAATCCTGCGAATCCTGCAAAATAATAAAAAATAGTAAGGCCATTATTTATTGGTTTGAAATAATAAACAACATGCAATAAACCCACATAATTAGTAAATTATTTAAAGACAATAATTACTACATATTAAAATATAAAGTTATAATATACCAGCTCATACTCGAACATAACATCTGTATCAATATTCTTCTTCTGTATCTTCTTGATATTCATCCAACTGATCGACATCTATATCAACATCTGATTCAGAACTGGTGTTGAAATGATCGACCATGTCATCATCATCATCAATTATGTCATTTTCAATAATATCCTCATCGACATCATCATCAATAATTGTTGCCTCATCTCCTATGTCTGGTTCATCTTTTAAGATATCTTCTTCGTCTGTCAATGCATCTTCCTGCTCATCTACCACTGCATCATCTTCTTCTTGATCAATATCATCTTCTTCCTCTACAGTATACTCTACTGGCCTTCCTCTTGGATCATATCTAATAGAAAATGACCATTCGTTCTCACCTGGAACCTCTGAGTAAAAGACTTGTTCACATTGGCTTGGAAAAACATAGCGATCTTTTCTTGCTTCAAACTGTGATGTTTTAACCATTGGAAATCCATTTTCATGTTGAATAAGTGTTCTATCATCATCACGTACATTCATTCGTAGCCTATACCATTTGATGTGGAACAAAACTATTTTGAAGGAATTAAAGTCACACTCAACTATATCATCTAAGAACCCATAATATCTATTTTCAGATTCTCGAGGATGTCTGTCACTCCTGGAGGAAACATTAGTTTCCTGGAATACTGCAGTTATCCCACTATCAGAAGTTTTCCTGTTATCATCCAACTGTTTAACGCGAAATTGACGACCATTGCACCACATAGCCTTGTGGTGTTTCAACTGCAATATGCCAAACATGAAAAATATGCATTCTCAATTAATAATTAAACATATAATTTACATAGCATGAAAATTAACTGAAAAATCAAACTTATTGTCACATTATAAATATAGTATAAAATAAGTAATGAATAAAATAGGTGAATTAATTGCTTACCTTTCTATCTTTCAAACCATATGCTAAATCGATTTCCCTGTCCATAACGTTCCCATCTCCACTACGATACGCTTCTCTAATCAATTTAGACAGTAGTTTCCATGATAACCTACCATCGTTACGTGCTTTACATGTTTCAATCCATTCACTCATCCACTCAAGATTGTTTTCAATGTATAAAAGTAGTGCCTCATAATCTTCAGCACCTGAATAAAAAAACAATAATTCACCAATATTAATAAATATTACTTATAACCATGGTAAATTATATTAATTAATAAAATATGAAAGAATAAGACCTAAATGAATATAATGATCATATACATGATGTAAAAAAATGAAACATTATATGTATTATACATAATAAATCTTTTATCTCTCACTTTCTTCATTCTACCTTTTCCCAACAGGTGCTCCTCTTCAAATTTTTTGATGGAGTTCACATCCCAAATGCAATCCACCGCCTTCATGGCTGGCACAACTAATTTAGTAAGATAATGACTAATATACAGCATGGATTAATATACCACATATCCCTCCACCATAGAACCCTCAGGTCATGCTCTTTGTTTAACCAAAGCCTTCAAGGATTTCAGGTGCCTCTCGACCATCCACATTGACCTTGTGTGTACTGGTCAACACATTTCAATCTCCTCAACTTGGTGTATCAAGTAGTGTTCCTGTGCATTGAAAAATGTTGGAGGTAGATACTTTTTCATTTCACACATTAGCCGAGGAATTTCTCTCTTCCAATACTTTATTTCATCTTGATGGATTTCTTTCAATGACAACCATTTGCAAATCATTAAACAAGGTTATTTCAATGAAACATAATATATATTTCATTATCAGTAAATTAATACATCATTTCATCAAGTACGAAAAGAAATTGTAGCAATTAGATTTTGCGTATAAATCAAAACTACTTACCTCATGTATTTAATAAGACCATATATAACTTGTTTGACATTGTTGTCGAAGTCGTTTGGGAGAGATACAGGTAGAACATACTATAACAATAAAAATAAATCGTTATTGGTTTCCAAATTAAACAAAAAAAAGGAAAATTTAAAATATGTATTCAAGCAATAACATACAAAAACGTATACCAAAAAAATTACCTTAACAAAGGCATGCCAATCATGTGTTTTCACCCCACTGAAGTCACCTTTCTTCGTTAAGATATTATTTATGTTTGAAGCAAAACCTGTTGGAAATTTAATTCTTCTAACGACCTCTTTTACATCATTGTTTTTTTGTTCTGTTAATAACCATGGAATATTATTATAATTTCGACCTCCATTGTTATTTGATCCGCCGATCACACTTTTCATTGCATGATTCGATTTCTCAATGTTAGCACAAATTTTGTCAATTTTATCTCTTTCATGTGCACCATTTATGGTTCGCCATAACATTTCTGTCACATTCTTCTCGACATGCATTGTATCAAACAAATGAGCTATTTTTAGGTCCTCATAGTAGGGAAACCTCACGAATTGAGAAGGATAACATTTCATTCCAGGTGGAAGTACAATATTAGTACCTTCACGGCGACGATGACCTTGATATCAAAGAATAAAATAAATCAAAACAATATTAATTATAAAATACACTAAAATAAATTCATTAGTTAAAACAAAAATTCCAAACATTACATAAAAAAATAATATATATATATATATATATATATATATACACACACAAATTACGTACCAGCTGCTCGATGATTATTAATTCTATTATATTCCAACATCCACAACTGAGGTGTCATTCTTCGTGGTTTTAATCTGGTTTCTTCTTTATCATTGAAAAGATATTTTTCAATAGTACGATACTTATGGTTCCTAGGGAGGAAGTGCCTAAACTCATCAAACACCATCTTTCTTAAGTCTGGCGAATGACAATACTTCATCCTAGGGCCACAAACTGGACATGCAAATCTACCCTTTGTTTGAAGACCTGCAATAGATGGATCAATAACAATTAATATACTATGAGATCATTTTTAAAACACGCAATATGGTATATCTAATTTAGATAATTATGTATTATATTAAAGTGAAATGAAATATTACATACCACAAACATGTGTTAGTCCTGGGGCATCATGAATTGTCCATGCAAGCATTCCACGACATTGAAATCTCTTCTGCTTGATTGGTTTAGTGATGTCATACATAGTGATGCCATGCGATAACTGTATTAGCTCATTGATAAGAGGCTCAATATATACATTAATATCTTTGACCTGGTACTTACCTAATTGTTCAAAATTATGGTAATAATAATTACTCCCAAGATATATGTATATATAAGTAAGTAAATAAATAAAATATATATTTATGCAAACAACGAGAGAAATGAAAATGTTACATTCAAAGAAATAATGTATCAAATACCTGTAATAGTCATAGTAAACATTATGTGCTCCCTCTTTATTGACATCCAAGGAGGAATGTTATTGTTGATAACGAAAATAGGCCACACTGAGTAAGTAGATTTGAGCTCTCTGAATGGATTAACACCATTAGCTACCAATGAAACCCTGACATTACGAGGTTCATTTTTAAAATCTACATATTTTTCCTCGATTTCTCTAAATGTAGAACCATCTGCAGGCATTCGAAGAACACCATCTCCACTTCTATTCTTTGAATGGTAATCCATAAACTATGCTATGCTGTTACACCTGAACATTCGCTGCAAACGTGGAATTATGGGAATATGACGAAGAACCTTTTGAGGCACCTTTTTGGTTAGTTGATCTGTTCGATATCTACTGGTACCACATTTCGGACATTCTATTTTCAATGCATGTTCTCCGTAATATATAATATGATCTTTAGGACATGCATCTATAGTGTTATATTCCATTCCAAAGTGTTTCATAATAGCACGTAGATCTCGATATGTTCGAGGTAAAGTATTTGGCAATGGTAACAAATATTCACCCAACAATCTACAACAGAAACAAAAAGTAGTGTCTTGTAAAGATTATTAATCATATATATATATATATATATATATATATATATATATATATATATATAATAGTTATTAAAACCGGAACCGGTGACCGGATCGGTGGAGCTAATGAACCGGGGTTCGAACCGGAACTGGTCTAACCGGTAGCGATCAGATCTCAATGAACCGGTTTTAAAAAAAATACATTAAATAATTATTTTTTAATAAAATGAAAAATAAATAAATAAATAAAAACTATTTTTAAGATTTGAAACCATGATTCCAAGCCAATAGAGACAAAATATGAAAATTTTGCTCATTTATATACCATGCAAAGGTGAATATATCAAAATGGCACCAAATGCAATACATATCATTGAAAAATACATAAGAAAACTTGTTGAAGTAATGTATCAGGTTTCTCTTATATTATTCACTGTGTTTTATTGTTGAGTTAATATTATAATATACAATCTGTCCCTGCTCAGATCTATTGTCAATTCATTGTATCAGCCTTAAAGACAATTCTGGGTTCAGTATATATATATATATATATATATCAGAGCAGCATTTTGAAGATCTTGTATTCTTCATTATCTATGTTTTCTTGCCAATAAATTTTTAGAAAAACATCTACAACACTTAGAGGTATTGAATTGGTTTATGAAACCCACTATTAGTGCTATTTGTAACAAGTTGAGAGAGCATTACAACATTAGTAGTCTGCTCACAATGTGTTTGATGAAATTTATCACTGAGAAGATTCATTAAAACCCAGAAAACTCAGTAGCCAGTTTAGTGCATTTCTAAGCGGGAATTTTCTAGTGGTCAATTTATTATTTCCAGTCACATTTTCATTAGGTTGTATGTTGTTGTCCCTTGAGTGGCATCAGACCATTTTCATCAGTCTTGATGCCATGATCAAATTGCTTGTATGCTGTGTGAAAGGTTTTGTATTTATGCTGCTGCTATGTGTGAATAGAGAGAGAGGGTCTGACAGTTCCTAGCTGAGTGTGAAATAAGGTTGATTCTAATTGTTTTGAGAATATAAATTGTCATCAAGTACACTTGATGAGTTGCATGCTACCAGGGATTTTATGCTAGCCAGCCTTGTATTTATCAGTCATCATGTGTATTGTTGCTACTATAAGGTGTTGAGTATGAGTTATTAGACAAGTTTGTTGCTATTATAATAGAGGAATTTGTAGCTCATGGAGGAGACACTGAGGAATTTGCAACTCATGGTCTGGTTAACCGGCCAAAATAGGTGAGAATAGGCTATTGACCAGGTTGCAAGGCCGGTTCCAACCGGCAGCCGTCCTGACCGGCCGATTTTGATATATATATATATATATATATAAGTTATTATTTTACACATTTATTACAACTAAAAAAAGGGAAAATAATCAACATTTACATATATGTGATCATATATACATATTGCATACCTTAGGAGTTGTGTCATACATTTGTTCGACAAATTATTCATAACCTTTAAGTTCACTAGCAACAATGTAGCAGAGAGAAGAGTTGCATTTGAGTGTTCAAAAAGTCGTTCACTTGACCTTTCAATTAGAGGTACATCATAAATACCGTCACTGCTATCTCCACCGTCATCATCTGACTCACCATACAAGTCTTGGAGCATTTGATTTGTCCCATCATTAATGTGAACTGTCTCATTACTGTCATCATGATCTACCTCCATGGGATCATTAAAATTACCTTTATCATTCACTTCATGTTCTTCACCTTGTACAACATCATTTCCAATACTAATATTTGCTGCAATATTCTCTTGTACTGGTGCAACATCATCTAATCTACTACTATTTTTTTGTGGAAGCTGGTTGATCATCTGCAAAAAGTTGGGGGGCAACTATGCCTTTATGAAAATTACAAACATTAATAATTAAACATTAGTGCGCATATAAAAAATATTAAAATAATATAAAATTTTACGATATAATCAAAATGAAGATAGATAATGAATTACCACGAGAGGATAGTCATTCGATCCACCATCAATGTGCCCATATTTCCTACAATGCATTGTTGCTGTTGCTATTAAAACTCTAACATTATTTCTCATACAACATTTTTTACAAGGGAAATAAACTCTGCCATCACCCCTTTCACCCTTTTGAATTTTTTTTCCAGCTCCAATGTATTCTTCCATTGATTCAAATTATCCTATAAAGAAAAAAATAAATCTCTCTCAATGGTGTAGAAAACCCAAGACTTGTTGAACTTAATGGGAGCTCAATATATAAGCAAAAATAAAATAAAAGTGGGCATTTTACAAATTGTGAGCTTTTTACAAAATGTGGGCTTTTTACAAAATTGTGGGCTTTTTACAAATTGTGGGCTTTTTACAATTTGTGGGCTTTTTACAAAATTGTGGGCTTTTTACAAATTGTGGGCTTTTTAAAAAATTGTGAGCATTTTACAAAATTGTGGGCTTTTTACAAATTGTGGGCTTTTTTTATTCTTAATGCATTTTCTATAGAATAATAAACAGATTTGTCCAAAATCTGAGATGCAAACTATAGTCCCTACTACGTTTGGAAAATTGGAGGTTTATAAAAGATAAACTACAAACAGAATTGTACCACTATGACAAGAAGCTATCAGAAGCATTCCTTCTGCTTCACAAACGTGGAACTACCTTAAGAATTCTTATGGTTGATATAAATATTAGAGCATGGTAGTTAAATGTAGTAGTTATGCTAAAATACTGAATAACAGCTTGAGAGTGCTCTTCAGGTACTGTACGAATGCACCAAATTAAAGTTGTACCATTACTAAAGATAAATGGCCAAAAATAGTCAATTTTGATATCGTGAAGTTATGTCTTTCTCAGTAGCAAAATGGGGATAGGATGGAAAATATGAGAGAACGAAGTTCCAAGGACTAAAAAACCAAGGCCAACATAGCTCTACCTTGAATCAGAGACAAAACAAAGCTGCCCAAAAAAGTGTTTGAGAGCACCCATTGAAGCTCCTATATATAGCAGAGTCAACATTTTCCTATTGAACAAGTTTGTATAGTCAAAGCCACAACAAGATCAGATAGCCACAATCCTAAATGAGAACCAGAGCCAAAGCTAAGACAGATCCACGTTTAGCAGAACAAGACAGCCATAGCAAAGGATTTGACCACAGAACCAGATCATGAGAGATAGCAAGATTCTTGCTTCCACTGTGGAAATGTAGAAACTGTACAAGGGCTTTGCTTCCAGCAGATTTCATTGTGACAATAATTGCTATGGTGTTGTAAGCGCTCATTAGTAGAATCTTAAAGCCATTCTGGAATTCTTTTAACCTGGAGAGGGTTTTCTGTGGTTATAAATCCTCATGTTCAAATTCCATTGTGGATTGGTTGTGTTTGATATTATGTTTTTACTGTCCACAGTTGAATTTTCGCACAGAAAATTATCAGTCTAAAGTGGAGCAATTTTGTGATGTTTCTTTTGCTTCCTATTGTGAAGTATTTCGCTCAGAACTCTACTCGTTGTAATAGAGGTCTTGGGCATAGAACAGGGGACTTGGGTTTTTTGGAATCAAACTTCAGGTTAAGATGCTCATCTGAAGAATGGCATAGTGAGCCTTAGCATGGATTTGGGAGTACCAATTTGAAGTGCAGGTAGGGCATTGTACGATAGACCAGTTAGATTTCTGGACCCTAATACAAAAGTTTCTTCTTCTTTCAAAACGTGTTTCTCCTTTTCTGTAACCAATGTGGGTCCTGTTCTTGTTTCAATTGGGGATGGATGAGCATTTGTTATTGCTCCAGATGATCACACTCTGGGTAGCCCTAGAGGCTATTTGGGGGTGATGAGTCCAATAGGTCTCAATGAACTGTTTCCCTCGCTGGGGAATACTATTGCAGTGGAATTTGATACTATTTTGGATGTTGAATTCCATGATCCTAATGGAAACCAGTACCTTCAGCTCTAGTTCCCGTTCACAAAATAGGGTGCCATAGTCATTCATGCGTGTAGAGAGGGTGAATTGCAGGCATTGCAACATGAGGTGTTGTTGTTGTTGCATTGGCCACTAGATTGTTTGTCTGGCTTTTTTACAAGCAGAAAGTATTGAAAAGGACAGAAAAATTTAGTTTATATATTGTGAAATTGCCTCGAAAATTCACCTACAAAGAGCTCAGCAATGCTATGAAATACTTTTTTTGAATGTGATTGATAATCGATAATTGCAAGCAAGGGTAATCCCCTTGTGAAACCCAAATTTCTGGGCATTTTCTAAAACCTGATGACGGAGTCATTGTAATGAACAAGCGCCTAGGTCCATATTACGTCCAAATCTACCAAACACCAAGATCTATAAAAAAAATCCACAGTATCTGTGAACTAAGAAGAAGAGGCAGAAAATGTATTCTTCTTACCTGTTCGAATAGTGGTTGGGGTTTGCCACGGAAAAAAATTGACAGAGCCCATGTAGCATTTCTTATCATTAAAATTCTAGAAGTATCATTCAACTAGGCAAGCACCTACCTCGGAGCTCCATGACTGAGGGAAAGATCCCTAAATGATGCAGAGTCTCCAGCAATATTTCCCAAAGCCCTAACAGCCTTACACGAACACCATTTGAACTCAAAGTTGGGTACTAGTTTTTTAAATCAAAATCCAAAATTACAGATGTATAAATATAGTTGGGAAGAATAATTTTATGCCTCTAAAATGAACGTGCTACCTGTTCTCGAACATTATCATTCCCAGAGGTAAGAAGTTCCACAAATATAGGCAGTGCCCCGTAATCAATCACAACCTTTGTATTCTCAGAGGCTCCAAAAAAACCCAAATAGGGTCAACCCTACTACAGGAGGAAGGGCCTGCAGTAAGAACTTACCATTTTGCAAGAACTGAGGGCGAATACTGTTCTACAAGAGCCGAGGGCGAATGCTGAGGGAAAATGTTGTTCTGCAAGAGCTGAGGGCAAATGCACGCGTGATATCAGACGTTAATGTAGTTTTAAAAAAAATCATTTTTATGTAGCACACATTTTAATTTTAGCATTTCAAATCATTTTTATTTACATTTGATTTTTGCATTTCTAATACAAGTGACAAACAAATTTATACAAGAAGTTGAAATTTTCACTAGAGTAGCCATGAAAGAATAATTAAAATGGCTTAAAATGCAAGTAGAACTTCAAAATAAATGTAATTTAAGGTTCTCTCCACTAAATTTTTGCAAAAGTGCTTACATTATTTAAGTTATCTAGGATATTTTTTTGTATTACACAATCAAAATTAAATAATGAAATAGTTGGGTAGTCTTATTGTTTCAAATTAGGACACAATTTTCAAATGGTGATGAAGTTTCATCTGATGATTAAATGACAATATTCTCCTTTCCTATCCTTGAAAAACTATACAAGGTTCCCCGTTGCCACATGAAACCCTAACTCATGTAGCAGCATAGGACCAGTCCTCCATTTTTCCCGTCATAAGGAATTTTGCACATATTTGACGACTAGAATTTGCGGATTCCCATTTTCCATGAGGTGCTAGGAGGGATAGAAGACTTAATTTTAACGTTTGAAATTTTTTCAAAAATGTTCTTATGCCCTTTAATTTCCACTTACCAATAATTTTGCAACACTAGTCCTCTTCGCAATTGCAAGGTTGTACTCAAAAAGTAAGGAAAGTTACTTTTTTGGCTCACTCAATGATCTAGGTGGATACTGGTGCCCACCCGCCTATTCCACTTGGGGCCCCACCATTGTCTCTTTCAGTTTTTCAGTTTCAGCACAACTTACTATTTTTAGCAGTTTTTTGGGTCCTGAACTTCTGGAGTCATTTTGAGGCCGTAAACGATGTTTTTTGGGCATCACGCCTCCAGCAAATATCATTCTGTATCATTTTGTTTTGGAATGACATTCATGGTGAAAGTTTTATTGCTCGGATAGATCTTTCTAATGATGTATCATGTGCATCAAACAGAGATAGTATGTCAAAGTTACGTCCCTGGGAAGTTGAAACACCAATTTACCCAAACAGGGCCCATAGTTTTGGCGCTTCATCTCCTAGGGTTAGGTTTTTGGATGTTTAGGGTTCTCCATTGTTTCTCAATAATAAATAGGCCCTTGAGCCTCATTGAAACTCAGTTCAGAGGCCTGTAGCCGCCACATCTCTCCTGAGATATTTCCATTATGTCTGTAAGCAAATTGCAGTTCTTTGATATTAATAAAATGAAGTGTTATTTCCACTGCATCTCTGTATTTATGGTTATTTGTTTATTCTGTTGCATTCCTACATAAATCTGGATCAGTGGTATTAGAGCGGTCTGATTTTTCTCGATCCTTCTTTGCATGTCCCCAACAAGGTCGGGGTATAAGGAGTTAGGGCTTGATCTGGTGGAACCTTTGCAAGATCATCCTTGCAAACCTCGATGGACGCCCATGGGGGATGAAAAGAAAGATGAGGGAGTAGGAGATCCTATCAAAATATTGCTCAAGGAGGCCCTCGAAAAACAAAGGAACGCGATGATGGATAACTTTGCTCAGATCCTTCAACGGCTGTCCACCGGTGGCGCATCTGCATCCAGCAGCCACTTTGGAGGTGCGACTCCTTTCAAGGTACAAGTAAATTTTGACATTCCCATATTTGAGGGTCAAATAGATGCAAATGCCATAGATATATGGTTGAATCTATTAGAAGGATATTTCTCGGTTCATGAATTTTCCGATAGGGAGAAGATTATGTTTGCACTCCTCAAAGCTGTCCCCCATGTCAAGGACTGGTGGGAAACCCAATGTGAGGAAAAGGACAAGACAGAACCCTCTCTATTCTCGGCCGTACCCACTTGTAATTCTTTCCAAGATGCCATCAAGGAACAATAATATCCCGTGGGGAGCTATGAGGACAAGTGCATACAATGGACCACGCTGCGGCAACAAAGGGATCAAGATGTGCATGAGCTGACGAATCTGTTCCATACCCTGTGCACCAAGTTGGGTATCAAATATTTAGAGAAACATCTGGTGATAAAGTATCGCAGTTGTCTACACAGATACATTCAGGAGGTAATGGAGTTCCTCGACATCTCCTCGCTTGGTACGACATACTGGTATGCTGCCAAGATTGAGCAAAAATTCAAACAGAAGAAGCGAGACTTTGGATCTGCGAATCAAAAGCAAGGGAAAGGTGCTCCCAAACCGCAGAACAAAGGACATAGCCAAGGCGCGGTGAGTCAAGACAACCTGTCGAGGCCACAAGCAAAGAACAACACCGCAAAGCCAAAGAAGGACACGGGAAAGTGGTGTGAGTTCCATAAGAGCTCCATTCACAACACAAGTGAGTGTCGGGCCAAGCAGTCCCTAGTGGCCAAGATGCGGGCTTTTGAGTCAGATGCATGCTTTGACTCTGAATCAGAACCTAACAAGGGGAATGACAAAGGGAAACATATTATTGATGCGGAGCCCAATGCCACTGTTGCCACTACAAAGATCCAGAGGGAGGAACTAGAAGATCCAGAGGAGGAGGAACATCTCTTCCACTCCCAGATGTGGGTAAAGGGCTCCCCGGTATAGTTCATTGTCAACAATGGGAGCCAAAAGAACCTCATTTTGGCAGATGCCGTGAAGAAGTTGGGATTTCCGACCACAGCTCACCCACATCCATACACCATCGGGTGGCTTCACCAAGGACGAGATCTCCACGTCAGCCAGCAGTGCCGCCTTCCCTATAGCATCAAGCCCTTCACGGATGAGGTATTATGCGACGTTGTTCCTAGTGATGTTTCTGATGTATTATTAGGAAAACCATACTTGTGGAAGTGTCATGTGGTGTATGAGTCTCGGTCTCGTGCTGTTATTGTTACTTTGGGAAATAAGTTGTACAGGATACCAGAGGTACCACCTCTTGCTACTATCTCTTTGGTTACTGCAAAACAATGTAGTAAGCTCATTTCCCAAACCAGGAAATTCGTTTTCCTTATGATCCGTCCCCAGGCCAAGAAGAAGACTATGGCCATGACCTCCAGACAAGGCTCCTCTGCACGACAAAAACAAATGGATAAGGTTGTGGAGGACTACGGGGACATTTTCACCTCACCCACAGGGGTTCCTCTACACTGTCAGGTCAAGCACCCAATTGATCTGACCCCAGGTGCGCTACCACCCAACGGACCGATCTATCAGCGCTCTGTTCTGGAGAACGATGAAATCAAGAGGCAGATTCAGGAGCTGCTGCAGAAGGGTCACATCCAACCAAGTTCATTGCCCTATGGGAGCTCGATAATTTATTATTGTGAAATCATAGTTCTAAATTATCTCTTATTCTGTGAGCAATGTAATCTATTAATTGTAAGCAGATTCATTAAAAAAATTCAAACTGATTTTAGCATGAATGATGACAATTTATATATTAATTGGTTTTTAAGAGTATTTGTATTATGTAGGAGCACTGGAAAGAAAAATAAGGACTTCATTTTCTGTTTTCCTTATTTTATTGGGCTAAACTGGAGAAAATTGAATATGAATAGTGAGTTAATTTTAAGATCAATGGGTCAAGGCCATACATCAACATTGACCACAGTGGGGAATTATAAAAGCATGGATATTCATGCAAGTATAGTTATTAATGTAAGATCAAAGTTAACTCTTAGCTTCACTAAAGAAATAGAAGGCAAAGATCTAGCATCAACTGAAACTCATGTGAAAAGGTAGATGAAAAATGTACAATCATCCAATGGAGAGGTAATCTATAATTATCTAGTAAGACTCTTGGCTATGCCTTGAGACTAAACTAATTCTCACTATTTTTGAATAATCATCCACTGGAATTTAGTAGGAAAACCATAGTAAATCATTGTCCAATGGCCATGCAAAATTATATAAAAAATAATATTTGTTGGTTGTTTTTTAATAGGTGGACCATGATGGGACCACTGAGAAGGTGGGTTTTTTTTTTTAATCATGGAAGTGAGGTTTAGTAGATTTATAGTCAAGTTACCTTTCTTAGTCTGATTATTCAATTTTTATAAGATATATTATGCAATATTAATAATAAACATAAATTTATTGCAATTTAGGGAAAGCTCGTTCATGTTTTTTTCTTTATATTGGAAGGTTACTTGATTTTTGAAGTAATTTTTAGTAGATCATAGCATATATTGAGGAAATATTAGTTTGACAAGAATCATTTATTTCTCTTGAAACTTTAGGTATTAAAATTCCATGACACAGATATATCACACTCCAAAATCCAAATAAAATGGAAGAGCGTTCAATTTTTTTAATCAAACTTTTATTGGTGAAGGGTTAATTTATTACGAGAGCATCATTAATGAACTGAAAAATTTTAAACGTAACGTTTATTTACTAGAAAAATAATGACCAAAACATAAAAAAAAATTGTGTGATGGGTAAAGAGAAATCCAAATTCCAACCCTTCCTGCCACTTGTTGGTGAGTGGAGGTTATTCACTTTTCATTTACAGCATACCAGGTTACTCATGTTACCAATATTTTCACATGGCTCACTTTTAGGTGACTAATTATTGTACTTCTTCTTTATAAAGAACAATTGGTAGATAATTGTATATATTATTTGAAATCTATAACAAATCCAGGCAACAAAATTACAACAAATGGAAAATTATGCAAAAAATTCACCAGGGCACTACTAATGTGTGGATACCCTATCATTTCTTAGATCCTCATAACTTACCAACACCTAATATATTGATATACACATAATATGGCATTTACCTGAAGTATTTCATATGTATCTAGAAGTAAATAAGTTGTATGACAATTGTTATGGCAGATATAAGATGTGTATTATAGTTTATATTTCAAATTTTCTTAAGTAGCATGCATGTGCGGTCCATATAGTGACTACAATTACCAAATATATTTCAGTGAATATGTGAAGATGATCTCTCATTAGGTCCTAATTACTTAAATCATCATTAATTAGCTTTCCAAATGAATAAAATATGTTAACAAATTAGTAAAAACTAGGAAAACAAATCATGCTTTAAAAAAATATGGCACAATGAGTCACACTCTAAGATTTATTTAATTACTCATCAAGTGTCGCTACAACAGATATATGATCACCATTACCATAGAAATGGGACATGTGACCATCATTTTGGTTTCGCCAATGACATTCCACATCATGAGCATTGTTTAGGGTTGATTGTGTTGATTTTTTTAAAACAAATCATTTATACATTTTATGGAAATTATAGACACAATTTATAATCACATTACAAGATCATGATGTATGGATATTCCTTATCATTTCTTAGATACTCACAACTTACGAACACCTAATAGATTGATATACACATCATATAGAATTTACCCCTAGAATGCCACATGTATCCTAAAACAAATTAGTTATATGGAAATTGTTATGGTGCATATATGATGTGTATTACAATTTATCTTATAATTTTGTTTAAGTAGCATACAACAATTTACATAGTGATATGAGAACCACTCTCTAGAGTATACATCGATTTTGTACACATGGCTTTTCAGTTGCTTTTTAAGATATATCATTGGTGATGCTCACATGATTATATAATGAACCATTAAGTTGAACTATGAAATTATTCCTCACAACAAACACATATTGATGAATTAATATTTTTTCTCATATAATTTTTTTAATCTATTTTGAAAAAAAAAAAAATTATATATAATTATTTCTAAGAAGAACAAGAGAGAGTTCCTTACCATATCTTCATAAAACATATAATAGCGACATTTGGATGAAATTGCGACGTTTGGAAGCAGCCGTCTAGCGACGCTTTGGGGCATAGTGTCGCAATTGCGACATCTTCCTCCAAACGTCTCAATTGCGACACTTTGTCTAAGTGTCGGTATTGCGACACTTTTCTCTAAATGTCGGTATAGCGATGGTTTCCCAAGATCAATGGCCCAAAGTGAACCCGATAACTTACCTTTTCCCCGCACCTTTCCTTTTGATCGTGGCCGTTCGCTCGTTGAATCCAGATCCGACGGAGCTAATACATTTCCGCGCTCATAAAGTAATCGTTTGATGTTTTGGCAAAGCCGCGCGAAATGGGTGGTTTTTCCAAACTACCCGCGCTTACGTGTCGCCACCACGTTGTATCACGTTTGAAAAGCTAGTTTCCACTTACCACCATTTACCCTCGCGAATACCACTGGCGGTATTCCCTAAACCTCACCCGTTTAACCCGAGTTTAATGTCATTTAACTATGGTTATACCATCGTTTAATACATTAAAATTATATTTTTCATTCAAATTTTCACCTTTTCACTTTAAACCTGTAAAAACATTGCAGAACCATTTTTCCTCAAAATCACGCCGTTTGAACCCTGAGAAACTTTGTAGAGCCATTTTCAACCTACCAGTACCATTTTTCGATGCCCATTGCCCTGAATTTCCATTACAAAGTACTACATTGTCCTCTGCGAAGCCATTTTCAAAAAATTGAAGACTGAGCACCTCTGCAACGTCTTCAACCGAAATCTGCTGGTTCTCCAGGTACTTTTATTCGAAGTTGCCCTCTGAGATTTCAAAATTCCTATCGATTTCAAATAATTACCAAAGTTACTGCAAAAAAGTGTCCATTTTTCAGGGAAAACTCTGTCAAAATTTCCCTGGAATCCCTAATTTCCCTTTCTCGCAGTTTTTTCCATACCCTGGTCCGTTTTGCTGTTGAAATCGATTTTAAATACACGTTTTGAGCTTTAAATTCCTTGCATTTCCTAAAAACCCTGCTCAGAAACCCCATTTTCAGTAGAAATTCGCCAAGAAACCCCTGTTTCTCGTAAAGGAACTTAGCAAACCGTTTAAGCTTGCTTTGTTCATTATTAAAAATGACCAAGAAACAGGTAACCCCCAAGAATGGAGGCCCAAAATCTGAAAAGAAGTCTTCTGCAAAGATTCCTCAGCTTATGTCCTTCAAAATCGACAAACCAACTCCTGCACTCACGGTTGATTCTACAGAAGTGGTCAGACCAGTCTAGCCTCCAGTCATTTCTCCAGAGAACAACCCTTTAGTTGATCTGGACTATAGAATACTAGACCCTAATGTAGAATTTAACTTGCTTGATGTCTATAATTGGTGCTATGGAAAATCAGTGGAAAAGGGTGACAAAGATATTCCAATTTGGGAATCCAATCTGCCTAGATATATTGTCCCTCTCACTCATTCTGTTCCTGACTTTATCAGATTATGCGAAGCCTATTATATGCCAGAACAAATATGTATTGTAAACAAAGAAAAAGAAACCCTGTTTTACATCACTCAAGAGTCGATAAATTCCATGCTGCAAATGAATCATGACCCCAATTCTGCTTCCCTATCAATAGAAGATTTAACCCAACTATATCTTGACTTGGATTTCAATACTAGATTCAAAATATACCAGAATTTTTGTCCAAATCAAGTTGATATTCCTAAGTTAAATCCTCCTTTCGACACCGTTGATTTCCCAGATGAAACTAGACAGATTGTCTCAATGCTCTCCTTCATACTAGGATACGCCACTGATGAATTCACTGATGTGGCTATCCTAGGTCTTCTGTCAACTCTAAGCCTTGGTCAATCACCATCCATTCAGTTCAATTTCTGTAGATTTACTGCTGAAAGTATGCATTATCAGTTATCCAGATTATTAGAAGAAGGAGTTTCCAGATACTCCTCTTATCTACTCAACCTCTTCCTATATTATCAAATAGATAAGTTTCCAATTGAATGTGAGAAAGTGGATGCAGAAGGAAAATCTCTATCAGTAGTATTTTGGTCATCTATTCTAAGGAAATGGAACAGAAAGTATAGTTTTATAGATTTCAATGACTCATTTATAGCCCCTGCTATGTATCACTTGGAAAAAGAGGATATCCCTAGGATCAATGATGAGACAAGAAGAATTCTGCAGTTATCAGAGAGCTACAAAACTGGAGATTGGTATTTATAAAAAAATCATACAGAAATCAGAGTGTATGGCTCATCCCTGGCCCCATATAAGTTACCTAGATTTGTTACTACAAGAATATTTTCTTTAGAATATCTGAGACAACTATTGATTGTATATGAAATCAACTTCATAGCTTTCAAGAAAAAGACCCAATTTAAGCTGAAAAATCAAATTGGGCCATTCATTGTGAATAACAGAGAAGCTGCCAATGAGATAAATGCCAAACTTAAAGAGTATAAGTTCCCATGTAGTTTTACATGGAAGTATGACCCACAAGGTATTTTGAGTGCAGTAAGGGTAAAATGTAAGTTTTCTGTTTACTTGCATGATCCTAAGTCCCATATTGAAAGATATGTAAATAAAATTGAATGGGAGCCAAACACCCTATCTGATGATGATTCGCAGGTAGTACAGGTAATACAGGTAGACAGTGGAAAAGGCAAACAGATTGAACAGACAGTACAGGTGGCTTCTGCAAGCAAATATATTGATAATGTACATAAAAGAGACAGAGAAGGAGATAGTTTCATAGCTGAGACTATTGAGGACATAAAATTTAGAAATCCTTATAGTAAAAGAAGCAAGTCAACAGAAGAAGAAAAGGATAAGGCTGTAAATATTGATATAGATGATGAAGCAACAAGAACAGTCACTCAAACATTAAAAGAGCTTCAAAATGTAAAAATTGGAACACAACAAAAAGATACATTCATGAAGGAAAACTAGCCTATTGTCGATTTGCCTCCTTCTTCTTAGGAAACTGACAATACAGAGTCAGAGATTCAGATCAGATTCAGACAGATTAAAGAGAAGAATGAAGAGCTCAAGAATCAAGCTCATTCTAGATTTATTAAGGAAAATCTTGAAAACAAAGACAGGCTTCTTTCGGCATTTTATTATTCATCCAATAAATTGGTAATGTCATTCTTGAAGCCTACAGTGGCTGAGCCAAAATCAGTGGCAGATTATTCCAAAACAGATCTTGAACTGGATGCAGATGCCATTCATGAATTAGATCAAATTGAATTTCATAGGAGCAATACTGAAATGCTATATTCCAAAATTGTCGGTAAAACTATGAAATCAATTAGGCTTGAGAAAACAGTGCTCAACCTCCAAAATCAAATGAGGTTGGACAAAGCCTCATCGTATGCTAATAATTTAAGAATAAAAGCACTAGAAGATATAGTGATTGAAGCAGGGGGTGACCCAGCCAACATTGAAGGGGAAAAAGTCTTAATTAAATAGAAAAATGAGGATATAGCTGCTCTTAGAAAATAGTTGAAGTTGCCTCAGAGTGAAAAATCTCAAGCAAAAGAAATTCTACAGCAAAAAACAGAGAATGATGATTTAAAGAAACTTGTACATCAAATGACAGATCAGATAAAAACAATGGAAAGTCAAATAGAAGCTCTAATGAAAGAGAATGAAGAACTAAGAAAAGCACAACCAATGGTCATTCCTATAGTGATCCCCACTGTAAACACTACTATACCATCTACTTTGGCAGAACACTTGGCACCGAAAGGAGTACTGCCAACTGCAGTGCCAATTACTTCTCTAATCTCTGCCTCTTCTTCTTCATCCTCACAGAGGAGCACACTACAAGACCAAGATAAAGAGATTCTTAGTTTGAAAGGCACTATTAAAAAATTAGAAAATTCCAAAAATGATGCCTTGATTACTTCTAGAGGACATGAGCAAAGGGCTGATCGACTACAAGAACAGGTAAATATTTTGCAAGCACAAGTAAATCTTACATATCAAGTGGCCTATATAAAAAATCATTTATGGACCAAAATTATTGAAGGCATTCATTCTCAATGGCCTTCAATTCGGATAATTTATGAACAGAGGGAGTTACTTCAAGTTGCTAGTGCAGAGATTGACAAGACTAAGAGGGAAATTGACAATAAGCCAGCCCAAGCAATCCAACTCATAGATTTTTTAAACAGTAAAAATAGGGAAGAGTTGGAAGAATTGAAAATTGTTGATAGAACAGAAACCATTCTTCAAATAAAAAAGGTCCTGAACAAAAGAAACATAATGAGTAATCTAGAGGACTGGTGTAAAGACATGAATGTATCCATCTCAAGATTTTTAGCCAAATACAAAACATTGTCAGAAGCAGGTTTGCCTGATATTCACACATTGAATGACAAGTTAATGCCTCAGAAAGATTATGATCTAAAAATCAGAAATCATGCAAAAGAGCAAGCCAGACAACAACTGCCTCAAGGATCACCAACAGGCAGAATACTTCTTCAGTATTTTGAAAATCTGTTATTTTTAGATAATGAGATCAGGCATATGTTCACTATAAAGCCTAACTTTGCCAAGTATACAGAGGCAGATGAAAGTTATAGAAAATTGAAGACTATGAAGATCCCCTCTGCAGAAAAGTGGCAAGAATTCACAGATCTATTGTGAATTTAATGGATAAAAAACAGGAAATTCACTTGGAAATTCATTTTTTACTGTTACCTCAAATGGTAAAAATACAGGGTTAAAGTGCACAACAACAATCAGTTCAAATTAGAATAATCAGTTCTATTTTTGCTTGTAAAAAGGTAACAACTTGCAAACTGTTTTGCAGTTGTCCCTCTTTTTAAGTTTTCTTTCCTATTTTTTATTAAAACATTATCTCAATTCCTGAGATATTTTGTAATTTTTTTTTTGTATAAATACTTCACAATTCGAAGTATTTAGTGTGAATAAAATTTCTCAAGACAACTATAGTCTTATTTGCAGGTTATATTGAAGTTGGTGAGTCAATTAGTGAAAGCAGCAATCTGGAAAGAGATCAGAGACATCATAGCTAAGGATTCTCGTGGTGACAAGATAAGTCTCATTTCTTTCCTTATTTTCAGTGTATTTCTTTAAAGTTTACATTCATTCATATTATGTTTTTCTAGTCTATAATAATCAACTAAGGAAAAATTAAACAGGATTAGTGATAATAAGCTCCCTGTTTCGAAACTTGTTGGCATTTTAATGTTTTCTACTTTGTTCGTGCTCTCTACTTGGCCATTGGCCTGTGGGTGATATGGAGTTGTAATCTTGTGCTCAATGTGGTAGTTTTGCAATGTTTCAGCTAATTTATTACCTACAAATTGTGGTCCTCCATCTGTGATTATGTTCCTTGGGATACCATAACGCACAAAGATTTGGAAAAGAAATTGTACTACAGAGTCCTCTGTAGCATTTGAAAGTGCCTCTGCTTTGACCCACTTAGTGACATATTCGGTTGCAACTAGGATGTATGTTTTTCGGTTTGAGGGAGGACTAATAGGGCCAACAAAATCAAGTGCCCAACGTTCAAATGGTTCAATCACTAGTTAAGGGTTCAAAGGCATTTCATCAGACTGCCCAAGGCGTCCTGCCCTTTGGCAGCTATCACAGGCCTGCACGAATTTTTTGGCATCCTTAAAGATGGTAGGCCAGTAATAGCATGTTCATAAAACCTTATGGGTAGTTCTACGGTTCCCAGTTAGATCCCCTTCTTCAACATTCTTATCTGTAGCTTAAGGATTCTTAAGTGCCCTTTTGCTCAGATTCCATCCACTCCATCAAATGAAGCCTATACATAGCCTTAGAAGGTCACGTATCTTGCCCTTAGCACATTTGCATCTCTAAGCCTTATTTCTTAGTTCTGCTTGCCTAGAGAGTTGACTCCATTGCCCAATATTCTGGTAGATCCTTCTGGTTTACCTTGAAATATCTTTATTCCCACCAATCTTTTAAAATCAGACCCAAATACACAATCATAGCTAGCCTAATATCTGTTACTAAAAAAAAGCTAAATCATACGGAGAGATCCCTCTCTGGAGTTCAAGAAGGCTAGATCTTGAATTCCCAAAGCGGTTCTTGGTTACCCCTGGTGTTCTTAACTACAAAATCCCTATCCCACAACCTGAGAATTACTAGGGTGATAACAGGCCTTGGGGGTATTATGATCCTTGGAGGAAACTCCCACAGCTAGAAGAGTTGACAGAGAAAATTGGATCGAGTACAAAGGTGTGGCAGGTGGGTTTTACCCTACACCAATTGTTATGGTGCATATATGATGTGTATTACGGTTTATCTTATAATTTTGTTGAAGTAGCATACAACAATTTACATAGTGATATGAGAACCACTCTCTAGAGTATACATCGATTTTGTACACATGACTTTTCAGTTGCTTTTTAAGATATATCATTGGTGATGATCACATGATTATATAATGAACCATTAAGATGAACTATGAAATTATTCCTCACAACACACACACACACATATTGATGAATTAATAATTTTCTCATATAATTTTTTTAATCTATTTTGAAATATATATATATATATATATATATATATATATATTTCTAAGAAGAACAAGAGAGAATTCCTTACCATATCTTCGTAAAACATATAATAGCAAGAAAATTATTCTATTGAAATTTCATTTCCAAACATATTCATGGAGTAAAATGAAGATTAAAAGGAGATATTCATGGATTTACCTATAACATCACCTCATAATTAAGAATGTAAATGTACAATATTGATGATACATAGGTTAGGAGAAAATTAATCTGTTGAAATTTCATTTCCAAACATATTCATGGAGTAAAATGAGGATTAAAAAGAGATATTTATGAATTTACTTATAACATCACCTCATAAAAGTGTAAATGTAAAATATTGATAAAATTTATTTATATATGATAAATAATAAACCTTTATCTCACATGTATCATATAATCTTATAAACAAACAATTGCACTGGGGGTGCAATCCTCAAAACTTTTAAACTGTCTAATGTATATGTAACTATTTAAAGTATTCAGGGCCCACATTACAAATGCCCATAGGGAAATATTTGCGCATATGTTATATATGAGCCAATGGTTTAAATAACTATCGGGCGGTGAAACAAAACTTATAACAAAATATTAATAAAACTATATCATACGTCCGGAATTCAAAAAAACTAAACCCGATTTCAATCACAAATTCCTGTTCCAAAATAGCCTGCTGATGTCACCCTAATTTGTAATGCAAAAAATTCATAGAATACGCCATATAAAAATTCGGGTCCGTTTTTTGGCTTTGTGTATGGAGGAAAACTGTGACTCAAAAATCAAATTAATTCTGCCCTATAATGTTTCGGGTCCAGAATTCCACAATGCAGGTGGGCCAAAAAATAACTCGGTCGAATCGCCTGCTTCCATGTGGATGGTTGATTTGGTCTATGGTCTATGGGAACACGTTCTTCTGAATTAAAATCTCCCACGTTTACTATTAAATTGCTCTGTTTCCAAAACAATACAATGCTCTGTTTTTAAGTGTGCAGGGACTATGATTTCAAAACCAAAATTACTGTTCATCAGTTTTAGAAAGCGGCTGTTTGACAGAGCCATTCAAACAGATTTAGAAAGTGGCCAAAGGACAGGGTAGTTGAAATTAATATTTCAACATCCCTCATTCACTCAGAATACCCTCCTTGGTGCCTTCCTCGCCGGACTACGATGTGTTCATCAACAGTCGTGAGCCCGATGTCCGTTTCTTCGCCAGGCATCTTCACAATAGTCTTGTTTCTAGAGGATTACAAGTCTTTCTCAACAACATAGAATTGTAGGCTGGACAATCCATACCTTCAAAAATCAAAGACACAATTAAAGGAGCCTCTCTCATTATTACTATTTTCTCTCCAAATTATGCGCAATCGCAAAGGTGCCTCCATTAACTACTCCTCGTGCTACTTTGTAAGCTAACCATTTTTGCAAAGGCATATAACTGTCATTTATTGCATATAAGTGTCATTATACCGACGGCGGCCAGAGCGTCGCTATTGCGATGACCGCCTCCAAATGTCGCAATTGTGACACTTAGACATTGTGTCACAAACAAAGCATCACTATTGCGACGACTGGCTCCAAATGTCGCAATTGCGACACTTAGACATTGTGTCACAATTGTGACATTTGTAGGCAGCCGTCGCAATAGCAACGCTTTGGGGCATATTGTCACAATTGTGATGTCTTCCTCCAAACGTCGCAATTGTGACAATTTTTCTAAGTGTTGGTATTGCGACACTTTTCTCTAGACGTTGGTATAGCGACGGTTTCGGGCGGGATTGAAAAAATTTGGGGAAATTTCCGACATTTGGTCAAAAGTGTCAGAACCAAGTGTCGGAATTTCTGCCAAATTTACTAGTGAGATACTCTAGTAACTTCAATGCTAAGGACCCAATTAAGTTTTCGGGGCCTCTTCTAAAACAATCATATCTCAAGATTCAATTCACACTTTTGGAAATGGTCTATACTGCCACAACTCCTCATTATTGTTCTCATTCTTAAGATTCAATACAACCCCTCAAATGAGTCAAAGGAGACAAATGATGAGGGAGGAAAACTAGAAATCAGTTAATAAAATAGTTAGAGAATATTTTGGCCAATGTACATAAGATTAAGTGGATTTCAAGGTTGTTTCACCTCATCCTTCCTTCTCAATGAAAGTGATTTTTTCAAACCTAAGCGGTCTCAATGGCAATGGAAAATAAAATTGTTAGAGACAAAATTAAAAAGGAAAAACCTAGCGTTATTATCTTGCAGGGAGTAAAGGATGGTTAGTGGATCGAAAATTAAGGATCTAGTTGAGTAATGCTAGAAAAGGTGTGAGTCAATGTATCTTTATGCTTAGTGAACAACTTGGGGTAAATCAATCATATTAAGCCCCCTTGGAACTAAATTTTCATGAATGGTTGACAACCCCTAAGATCATATCTTAAAATTTTCAATTAATAGGATTGAAGGAGATGGGTTTCTTAATGGAAACATATGAATCACACCTACTCGGGGATAAAATTTATTTTCTCAACAACCTCATTCAGCTTCAAAAACTACATTTTAATGAAAATTCATTTTTAGAGGGTACTTCAATATGATTACCTCACTGGAGGGAAAAAATACGGAGTTCGTAGATTAGACATTGAAGCATAGCCCTTCATAGATGAAATTAAGCACATGCACTTAGTTGAGATAGAAATAGTAAATCGAATCTATAGTTTGAAAACTAAAAACTAGGTGGGCATGAGATAGCGAATGAGCTCAACATATTTCTTATCTAAGAGTCATTACTGGAAAAATTCCTCTTTTTGGAAGTTTCAATCCTTCCTAGCACAGGCAGAGACCATTAGAAAATATTCCTAGAATTGGACCTCAAAGAAGCCGGTAAAAACTGACCATTCATAATTGAAGGTTTTCTATTAATAGATCCATCGTTCGTCGAATAATCTAAGAAGTGGTGGCAATACTTGGGTAATCCTGGCCCCACCTCCATGTTTAACTTTGACAACTATAGAGTAGGTGGGCATGAGATAGCCAATCATCTCGATATATTTCTTATATAAGAATCATTACTAGAAAAATTCCTCTTTTTGGAAGCTTCCATCCTTCTTAGAGCAGGGAGAGACCACTATAAAATAGTGCTAGAATTGGACCTCAAAGAAGCTGCTAAAAATCGACCATTCATAATTGAGGGTTTTCTATTAATAGATCCATCCTTTCTCCCAGAATCTAAGAAGTGGCGGAAATAATTGGGTTATCCAAACCCCTCCTCCATGTTCAACTTTAAACATAGGTTAAAATGTCTAAAAGGTTTAAATTAAAAAGTGTACTAGTGAGGAATTTGGAATCATCTCTGAGAAAAAAAGTGGAATGTGAAATGGAAGGCACCCAAAAATAAATTACACTTGAAGAGTGGTTTGAATATATTTCAAATAAGGAGGGGGAGGTGTTAAGAAACTAGAGGAAAGACATAATTAAGAGGAGACTTTATGGAGAAAAGCTATAAAATATCATGTTTGAGGGAAGGGGAGAAGAACACTTGGCTTTACCAGAAATGAGTGTTGAAACACATGCATCATAACCATACCTTCTTGGTTACCAATAAAAATGGGGAAGTGACTCTCTGATCACATGAATATTGAAAATGAACTTACCTCATTGTACAAGAATTTCCTTAAAGAGAATAACCGTAAAAAATTACAAGCCATGGAAAAAATAATTACCAAATTCTAATATTTGTCACTAAAGACAAAAATGTGAATTTGATGAAGAAAAATACCTTATAGGAGTTTGTGAAGGCAGTAATGAACCTCCCAAAAAATAAGGTCTGAGGACCAGATGGCTTCACCTCATATTTTTTCCAAGTAGGGTGGGAAATTTTGGGTGAGGAGATATTATCCTTAGTGGAGGAATCACGAAGAATATTTTCTATACTCCAATATCTAAATGCCACTTTCTTCACTCTTTCTCTTAAATTAACAGGAGCAGCCAAATTTTATCAACATAAAATTTAATAATTAAAGAAAGAGTTTTTGGTTTTTCTTTTTAAATATTTTATACATATTTTTTAGTTATTTAAATAATTATTGTCTTATAAAATATATTAAATAATGTTATATAAATATTATAATTATTGTTAGGTACAATGCCATAATGAATGTTATATATACAAAGAAAACAACTGGGTTAATTAATTAATGAAAAAAACTAATAAGGGTTAAGACTAATATGATGGAGATCCCGCAAAATGGTGTTGTGCAACTCTCATGAGCTAGGTTTTACATGCCTTCGAAAATTTTCCATAGACAAATTCCATTTCAGCTTGATTCTAATCATATTATGGTATCCTCATCTGGGGCAGAGGGAGTGCCCCACCTCCTACCGCATTTTAGTATCAAGAGATGTTAATTCCATGAAGAAGGTGGTCATAGCAGCACCTCATCAATCCTCCCCCCATTGGAAATCCATTTCAAGGAAGTTGAAAAGATTCCCCAATCCCAAGCGCTACATGGAAAAAACATAGATCAAGCTGATGTGTTCCAAAATTCATTCATAACATGAAATATAAGGTCAAGTAAAATAAAATATTGGAGTGCATAGAATTCATGCAAGACCACACTTTAATATCCAAATTTGGCGGTGCTTGGCCACTGAAATGAGATCTGGCACCATGGATCAAGGCTAAATAGAAACCAAAAGTGCATGCTGATTTGAAAATTGGAGCCAAAGGTTTTTCTGCGATGATATTCACAAATTTAGAGAGTTTTTCAAGGGTCCTTGAGAATCGCCCTTATCTCTTCATCTAATTCTAGAAGCCTCGTGTCAACCCAAGCAAAGAATTTTTTTGGCTTAGCATAACACAATCAACATAGAAAGATATGAAATTTGAACCCTTAGGAGAAAAATATCAGCTACAACACGATCCTAAATCACCTAAGGAATTCTTGCGACCACAAACTGATCCCATGAAAAACACTTATACAAAGAAAATGAAGAACCCATATACCACAATGGAGGACATAGTGGATATTGAGCTCAAAATTCATGATGCATAGATAGTGTTGGGAGAAATAATAATGAAGGAAATTTATCAGGTAATCATAGAATACTTTGATGAAATGGAGAAAGAGGCGAAAAACCTTTGTAAGATATTGGAGCAACTGTAATTCCAAGGGCCCAGTTAAGTTTCAATGGTGCAAATGGCTCTTCTTGAACAATCATACCTCAGGATTCAATTAACCCTTTTGGAGATAGTGTCAACTCCCACAACTCGTCATTAATGTTCTTATTCATTGGATTGAAGATACACCTGGAAAACTAGTCAAAGGAGAAAAAAAACAAGGGAGGGAAACTACACATGAGTTAATACAATAGGTGGGGAATATTCTAGCCCATTTATACAAGGTTACTTCATTTTGAAGGGTGATTTTCCCCATCCATCCTTCTTATTGAAAGTTATTTTTTGCAACATAAGGGTTCTCAATAGAAAGGGAAAATAGGATCTCCTTAGTGACAAAATTGAAAAGCAAAAACCTTACATTATCATCTTCTAGGAAGTAAAGTTATCTGGAGCCACCATGGAGGCTCTAGTGGAATAATGTCAGAAAATGTAACAATCAATGTCTCTTTATGCTCAAGGAACAATGTGGGGTATATCAATATTATTAAACCCCATATATATTTTCATGACTAGTTGGAAACCCTTAGGAGCTTATCTAGAAAATTTCAACCTATCAGATTGGAAGAGATGGGTTTCTTAATGACAGTATATGGGCAACACCTGTTGGGGGTAAAATTTATTTTATCAACAACCTAAATGAGGTTAAAAAATTACATTTGAATGAGAAATCCATTGTTGGATGGGACTTCAATATGATTTTCTCAGCAGAGGAAAAAGAAAGGGGAGTTCATAGATTAGACATTTAAGCATATTCCTTCTAGGATGCAACTAGGCACATGTAGTTAGCTATGATAGAAATAGTAAATCAAATCTATACTTGGAAAACTATAGAGGAGGTAAGAATAAGATAAAATTTCATATAGAAATATGTATTATCTCAAAATTATTATTATAAAAAATGACACGTTTTTGAAACTTCCATCCTTCCAAGCGTGGGCTTAGACCGCTCCCTAATAGCGCTATAATTTGACGTCAAAAAAGATACTAAAATGTGACCATTCATAGTAGAGGTTTTTTAATTAATATATCCATCCTTCCTAGAGAAAGCCAAGCAGTGGTGTCAGGAGTTGGATAATCCAAGCCCCTCCCCCATCTTTAGCTTTCAACATATGTTAAAAACTCTAGAAGGTTGAGTTAAAAAGTGGAATATTGAAGAATTTGGCAACATCTTCGAGAAAAAAAAAAAAAAACATATATATATATATATATATGGAAAAGTAAATGGAATGCATCCAATAACAAATGGTAAATTAAGAGTTCCATGAATATATATTAAACAGGGAGGGCGAGGTACTTAAAAATATATAAGAACAACGAAAGTAGGATGAGACTTTATGAGGAAAAAATCTAGGATCTCATGGCTCAGCGAAGGGGAAAAGAATGTTTGTTTTTCCCACAAATCATTTCCAACATGTAGGCATCATAACGATATATTCTCACTTAAGAGTTATAAAGGGAAACAAATCTTCAATCACATGGATATTGAAAAATAACTTACTTCATTCTATAGGAATCTCCTTAAAGAGAATAACCCTAAGATATTACAAGCCATGAAGAAAATAATCTCCAATATTTTGATATTGGTTACTAAAGACAAAAATTAAACTTTAATGAAGTAAATTACCTTGTAGAGTGTTGAGAATGTAATTGTAATCCTCCCAAAAAATAAGGAATGTTGGCCCCTGAGATATTGACAGACCAAGATTTCTGACACAGTGGCCAATGAAGACCCACTTAGCATTAAACCTTTTGGAAACATCAAGAGAGTGAGTGAAGTATCACTTAAGATGCTAATGGGTGACTATCATAACTAGGTTTTTGTGGTATGATAAAATTTTCTTGAGGTTACGATACACAATGCCTAACCAACACATGCTACAATACCCTATTTTTGATGTGCGCTATCATAGCACCATACATTAGTTCACATATCTACAATGAAAACCTGTCATGACTATGTAAATTGCGTCACAAAATTGTGAATCTTTAACACATTATCATATGTGGAATTGTTACACAACCATCATTGAAAGGATTCATTGACCGACACTTTCAACAGTAACAAGGAAATAACACTTGTTCCTACCCTATGGAGTTTAGTAACCACAATGCTATAGGTCTATAAAAATTAAAATCATTGTTATAAGCTACCACGATGAGGCATATCATCAAGATGAGAATTAGAACTAATTAACAAAACTAGAATCATTTAATGGCAGTATTGCTGACATCAAATAACAGGTAGAACTATTTATTAATAGACATATATATATAGAATTCATATAATTGCAAGAATCATCCATACACTCACAAAATTATGCAGTTGAAGTAGAGGAATGCAAGATTTTCCCATCAACAACATATAACAAAAAAAAATACAATGATTCCTTCATATATATATATATATACACATATGCATATATGTATATGTATGTATATATATATCAGTATATATATACATATATATGTAAATGTATATATATATATATATCTATAAATATATATATATATATATATACACACACACACACATATATACATATATATCTACACACACACACACACACACACACACACACACACATATATATATATATATATATATATGTATATGTATATGTATATGTATATATATGTTAGAAAAATGGGAAAAAATAGCAAGAGTTACATAGATCGTACTACCAAGCTCTTCAACCATCTATGATACCAATAGAGCAAGACAAAAAAACCATCTACAAAAACACTAACCTATTTCATAAATAATAGCTATTACCATCATATTGATAAGTAGAGACAAACTCAACCATGGTTATCAAAATTTCCCTCAACCAACATCGGTACAAAACTCAACTCTAACTTAACTTGGAGAACACTTCTGAATAGTCGATAATTACCCATAGATAAATGAACAATGGCCAACATCTAACTCACTCTCTATCTTGGACTCACCATTTTATAATTTTCAATAGTTCTTCTCGAATTTTCTGTCCTTCCCGTCCATTAAGCCCAATTGTCCCTAAGGGCATTCAGGTATTTTCATTGGTTCTCGGTGAGCTATCCCATGCATGGTGTAAATTTCCAAAATATCCTCTACCCAGTTTGGCTCCACTCTACCTAGTGCCTATGCCACAAAAAACATCTAACCACTTTGTTAGCCATGACCTCTATGGTTGCCTCCTTCTCCCGCAAAATCCTAACGACTGATATCATCTACACATGATTTTTTATTACATTCATTGTTGCCTTCCTACTACGTGGTTTCTATCTTCTTCGTGCCCCATCCATTTTACCATCCCTCTAATGTGATCCTTATTCCTGCACCAACCATCTTCTATGCTCTACCTTACCATTTTTGAGCTCCCTGTTCTTGCTACACAGTCCTACTATGACATAAAATGTTTTGGTCCCAACAAGACCCCTAGACTAGATGGATTCACCATAAATTTTTTCAAGAATTTTTTTATGAAAACAACTCACAAAATAGAAGAAATTAAAGATAAACGCCTTAGAAATCAGCCTCTTCAAGGGGGAAACCTCCTTTAGATTACATAAATGAAAAATTATTGGATGATACAAGTGACAAAACCTCCTTTTTATGTATATGAGTCCATGGTGTCAGAATATAACCCTATCTGACCTAACATTAATAATGTAAGGGAACAAAAATAACAATAGTGGTATTTTATGGGGCACAATAGTAACAATATTGGGGACTACAGGGGTACAACACTAAAAATAAGGGAGCTACACTAACAATAATAAGGGACTACGCTAGTAGTATAGGGAGCTAACATGCCCCTCTCCTTAAAAAAAGTGTTGTGCTAAACGCTTGAGTAGTTCTAGATGCTTTTGTATAAAATTCTCATCCTCGCATGTAGAATCTTCAGTGGGTAAGCTCTTCCACTTGATGAGATACTCTGAAATTGATCAATTTCATAGTTGTCGAGTTCTTGTTTCTGTGACTGTTTCAGGTTCCAATATGAATTTTCCTTCCTAACAAAGTTATGGAAATATTTTTTGAGCTGGAAATTTGTCACCTATAACTTCTTTAAGCATGAAACATGCAAAACTAGGTGCACTCGGGAAGATGCAAGAAGCTCCAATTTTTATGCCATAGTACCATTCTTTTGCAACACCTTGTAAGGACCATCGTACTTTGGTGATAATTTATTATCCTTCTTAGCTTGCCTCAAGGACATTTTTTTGTATGTTTGTAGCTGTAAAAATATCCAGTCACCTACATCAAAACTTCTCTTGTTGCGATGTTGATATGCCTGTTGTTTCATTTGATTCTGTGCCAAATTTAGGTTATCCTTTAAGATTTGGAGAACTTGTTTTTTATGCTCAGTGTGATCTTCCACTTCTTGAACCTTAGAATTTTATCCTAAATATGATGTGATGGAGGTTGGATGATATCCATAAAGTGCCATAAATGGGGTCATTTTTTCTGTAGTGTGGAAGGAAGTGTTATACCACTAGTCAACCATAAGTAACCACTTGACCCTTTTTTTTTTTTAGATACGAAGCAAAAAAGATATATTTCCAAACATTTGTTCACTATATTAGTTTCCCATAATATTGGGGATTCTAATATGAGCTATGAGCTAGTTCAGTACCCAAACAAGAAAGCAATTCCATCCAAAAATTTCTAGTGAAAATGGGATCCCTGCAACTTACAATAATCTTTGGATTTCCATGTAGATTTTGAAATGTTTCCATAAATCAAGTGGCAAATTTACTTGCATTAAATGGATGAGATAATGCACAAAAGTGTGCATACTTGGTAATTCTCTCAACTATCTCCATGATGACAGTTTTTCTTTCGGGCTTAGGTGAACCTGTGATAAAATACATTGAAATTTCCTCACAACATTGACTTGGAATGTATAAAGGTTGTATCAGACTAAGGGTCTTAATTGTCTCAACTTTATTCTGCTAAAAAACCAAAAAATTTGCCACAAAAATTTTAATATCATATTTAAGGCCATCCCAAAAAAATCTTTCTTCACCCTGTGGTAAGTTTTTAAAAATACTGAGTCTCATAAGGCAAAGGTGTGAAATTCAAAAATAACCTTTTTTTTTTAGTTTGGAACTCTTACAAATATATAAGTGATATTTGTACGATAATGAATCATTTTTCCAAATAAATGTATGAGATGCACAAGGATATTGTTGCAGCTTTTGAATGAGTGTCCACACTTCTTCATCATTCTTCCATTTCTCCCTTGCTTCAGTTATCCAATATCATCAGATAATATAAATGGCACAAATACATGCTTCCACATCCTCATCCTTTCTATAGACTGCATCTGCAAGAAAATTTGGCTTCCCCTTTTTGTAGATGATTTCAAAGTCATAACCCAACATCTTTGTGAGCCTGCTGGGAAAATTTTAACAACCCCCCTAAATTTATATGTATAATAAATGGGTGAATCCCCATGATACATAGGAAAAATGGAAGGTGATTTTATTAATAATATAACATGTACATATAATTTTTTTGGCAAATCTCTCATGAGATTATATTATCCTATAAAATCATGGTGAATCACCAGTACAAATGGCGAATCACTAGTACAAAATGGTGAATCGTTGTCTAGTGGATTTCAGGGTGTTGGTTCCAATGAAGATATGGGAGTTGAACCAGGAGTTGAAGGAAGCGAACCACCAAGACCAAGCACGACACATGGTGACTCATGAGGGAAGTAGTTCTCATGCAGTTTGGAAAATGCATTCTTCTAGTTCTTCTAAGTGTAGTGTTGTTGCTCATGCTACTACTAGCACTGATATTGAGGTTGGAGAGGAGTTTGAGGAGTCCTCAGACTCTGAGCCAAATGGTGTTTATGTAGCTCATGGTGATGACCCCATGTGTAGTAGTGGTGATGAGTTTGATTAGTGATCATGAAGGCAATATAATATTCAAATTTAAACAAACCCATTACACAAAATCCATGAAGAGAAAACTCTAGCAAAAATATTGTCGTGCAAATCTAGATTCTACAACATTATTTGAACTCCCTGCTGCTTTGCAAATAGATCCATGAAATGAAGAATATGGTAAAAAAAATTGGGACCGATATGTTTTATGGGAAGGAAAACTATTCCTGTTCAAATTATTTCAAATGCAGAGACATGATAGTTTTCAATGAAGGAAATCTTTCTTAGCTTAGGGATTTCTCAAAACCTTTTTTAGAGAGAGCACCACAATGTATGAATTTATATTAGAATTTTATAGCTTATATGCATTGTAGATGTCGATGTTAGAAGTGGAAGAAAAAACTTAAAATATTAGAAAAATATATCACTACAAAGTTTTTCACTGTACAAAGGTTTTATCTAATATGCAGGCAACAAAGGCTTCCTTATATGACTTCAACAATAGTATCACTTGCAAAAATAGATTATTTTTATGTTGAATAAAGAAGATTTGATGCTTTAAATTCATCCAGTCAGGGCACAATTTGACTTGTCGGATTTTCCACCCACAACAGACTCAAATGGAGGAGCCTTAGAATAACTCCCATCAATCCACACAATAGGATGATCACCTCCTTCCTTTGTAGATCTCACAAAAAGAAGTAATAAGTTACAGGCAGAGAGCAGCGCCACCTTAGTATGCAGATTCATGAGATCTCGAGGAGACCCCTTATCTCCACCCATGAGACCCTTGCAATAATGTATCAGTCCAGGAACTTTTTACAATCACATAAGACACCCTCCTTCCCACTAATCCAAGTCACTACAAAGAGCAGCCTATATGCACAAGATCAGATCTTCCAATTTATCCAAAGTTCTCCACCTGTGGATTATTCATTTTAGCTTCAGATGGCAGGAGATATTCACCCACTCGTAATACAGTTTTAGAGGCCAACATTTTCTCCTAGTCCTCCCTAATTAGTAGGTGATATCTCCTCCAAACATTGATTGCTTTATTCAGGAAACCTTCAATCAAGATATTTATCCTGATTCTCAAGTTCTTGAGAGAGACCATTTCTTCTTTGGGACTCTCAACTTTGTAACATTTTATATCTTAGATGAAGAATTTGACCCTTTATTTATTTGACCTCAGAAGTTAGATATGCCTTTTATAGGAGCTGCACTCATGCTCCCAATAAATACTATTTATGATGTACCTTGCAATCCATTGGGCCTATTTGTGGTGATTTTCTTTTTGAAGCTCTATGTTGCACCCCTCCACTTGAAACTCTCTAGGGATCTTGGGTAGAGGCAACATAGAGCTTGAGGAAAGGCTGGATTCCAACCTGAGTACTAGACTATTAATCAAATCTTTACACTCCAGACCACAATTGAGGAAGCCCAACATTGTTGCTGGAAAGTTTATTGTTGTTTCATAGACTTCAAAAATGATTTTAACTCTATACCAATAAATCCTTTATTCCACATACTCAGAGATATTAACATACTCATAGATATTGGCTTCAGTCTTACTATTCTTCTTGTCTATAGTTTCAATGAATTATTGTATTAAAAAGATATTTTGTTATAATTAACTTAGTCTCCAACATGTGGATGACAAGTAAAATATTATTTGAGAGAGATCTTGAACTAGCTATTATCTAGTTGTTACAAAGTAAATTATAAAAGGATAGCCTCTCCTCTCTTTCAAGTTGTTGTTGAACTGTGAGATCATTCTACACCATACTAAAGCATTTATTTTTCAAACACCTTAAATACATTGTGTGGCTTGGCATTTTCTATTTTATCCTTTCTTGGTTTATGTTGTAAAGTGATTTAATAAGATAATACATAGAAACCCCCTTTACCAAAGGTTCAATTCTAGAATAACTTATTGTTTGGTAAATATATTAAAATTTCACTCATTTGGGCTAATTATAAGCATACTCTTTAGTGAATTACAACCTCAATTATAGCTTTTAGAGTTAGATTATGTAACCCTAAAAACAATGGGGATTAATTAATGACCCATTAATGGTGTATAATAAATGACATTAATGACCACTAAGGGATCACTAAGTCAAAATTAACCACCATAACTCTAACGTAGGGAAACATTACAAGAAAGAATATGTTTCTAAAATAGAAAATAACACAAAACTATTATGAGTTAGATTAAGGTTTTGTTATCACCTAAAATTGTGAGGCCTCAAATGCAATGTTTCAAAAGTATGTGGGTGCTTAATCCTTCTTTCTCTTGCTTCTACTTGATTCATGCCAACTTGAGGAAGGGGTGGAGGGGATGCTTGGGCTGAGATTCAGGATGCTTGGGAAATGTTTTTCAAGCTCAGAAAATATTTTTATGTCATGTTTGAGACTACAATGAAAAACATGCAAGGAAGTTAGACCTTTTGCTCTATAATAGTAGATTTTGACTTTTAGGATATGTTGAATAAATTTAAAGCTTAGAACAGAGATCATACAATCAAATCTAGTGCCTCGTGAGGGGGTAAGGAGTTGAATACAAAAGAAAACCAGTTAGAGGAATGCATTGAAACTAACTAGCTAAGTTGACAACCTGATTTCAACTGGAAAACAAGAAAAGTAATAGAGAAAATTGAGCCTTCACACACACACATGAACATGAATCGACAACCAAAAGAGTTCAAGTCTTTCAATTGATGAAAAGAATTGTAGAGAAGTGTCTAGTCAATATAACTTATACATTTATACTATAACAAATCTTGAAATCAATTTTCTATATCAAAGTGAGCTATAAGCATAGCCACAATATTAAGATGCACCTATAGTCTAGGATCAGTCTCATGCAACAATAAACATAAAAACATAACACCAAAGGCAAAATTATGAGAAAATATAGGAAGAAGGATGAAAAATGCTAAAGCTCCTTCCCATGATCAAACCTGTTATAGTATTTACAAGCACATTGTTCATTGATATTTTGGATTACCACCATTCTCAAGCTTAGAAGAGTATGAGTAACTCCCTAGAGTCAAACCCACATGCTTCCATAAAAACATCTTGCGATGAATGATTGTAACTCCTTATTGAGCACCTTTGTTACGTAATAACCTATGCATGTGCCATCGTTGGGATAACACATAACCTTACAAACAAAGGAACCTCCCTTAGAATAGTTGGTGCAACTTCCAGTTTAACGCTACTCAGGAATCTCATCAAACTTGTTTTATGTAACTCCCACTTGAGCACCCTCACGCAACTATGAATTGCTTGATGTGACTACCACTCAGCATGATATAAATACTCCCTCGCTCCAATGGAAATAGCTCATTTATTTCCATAAAAATAGGTATATAGATAGCAGTGCTCTTCTTTGCTGTCATAATAGTAATTGCAATCCCCAAAACAACTTTCATAAATCCTAACTGTTATACTTGTCTTCACCATGAATGGGATGTGTAGTCACTGTCACATTTAATATCAATCTAGAGATTACCTACAGGTGTCAACCTCATGTGTAAAACAGAGCCTTCAACAGTCATAAAAGTCTTCTGAACAGAGCTCGCTATGCCTACTTCACTTCCTCAAAAGTGTGCATTTTCTAGTTAAATGAATAGCATAGTGGCACATCTCAGGTCTAGACATGAACTAGTCACAAGGAAAACTAGGTATAAATAGTTGGATGAATGGTAGTGTTATCACTGTCTATACCCTCCATTGTCTATCTAGTATCGAGTTATCATTACAATTGTAGGCAACATCATTGTATGCTATGTACCGTAACTCCATCTTTGGGGATTGCATCTATATATGTACATATGACTATGACTTGAATAGAAGCTTTAATGACATTTCCTATCATGCCAACATTGTTGGGATTTTTCAGTATTTTTCTCTTATTTATTTATCATGTGGCACATATTTTTTATTTGTTGACTCTGGCTCAATTTCATTTCCAAGCTCGTAACTTTCAATGTATTCATACTAAAAATTTGGTATAATCACGAGTCTAAAATTATATAAGGAAGACTCTTGCTGTGGTTGATGATGGAAAAACCCAATTTGGTTGGTGATGGAAATTGAGGAGAGAGAAACTAAATGAGGAAGTGAAGGCATGATGAAAATGTGTGTTTGATGGATTTTGGACTTGACGAGATGAGTCACCTCCAAAGATAAGTAATATAGCTACCTAAACGAATATTGAGTGCATGTGATGTAGAGGTTATTAGGGGACACCAAACATGGTTGCAAAGCATAGTGATCATTCAAGTTTATTAAAATGATGGTTTTAACTTTTAATGGTCATGTTTATTTGTTGATTGTATTTCTAGATACGATTAATATGCCAAGGAAGAATTCCCAATGAGACAAGAAGTCGAGCTGTGTATTATTAACACTAGATTACAAAAACAAGCACAAAGAAATGAAACAAAGTAGTTCTTGCATTCATAGGATGAAATTTTTTTTTCCCATTGGATACATCAAAATATATTCTAAGCCTAGTGACAGACCAATGGTCTTCCAACTACTTGAATCCTTGATCTTTCCTCAACTAAATCTCTATTGGTATGGGTATTTAGTCATTTGAAACAATGTTTTATAGACTATAAAATGTGTATGCATGAGACATATGCATGTTTAGATAATTTTTCATAAATTAAGGAAAATTAAAACTCATATGAACTATCCTAAGTCCTGAAAATTGGTTGGTCTACATTCAACATTAGGCCAATAGGACGAGACCTGAACAATTCTCCCAGAACAAACTTGTTAGTTTTTCTGCTTGCCCCATTTACTAGAGAGGACCCTTAAAGAGGCTAGAAATCTTGTTTATCTGTATCAATATTGAAATTTCCTCACCAAGATATCATTGCCACAGGTTTTAAACTGGCTAAAATTCTCACCATTCATTACATATTCTGGAGCAGCATAACCGTATGTTCCCATAACTGAAGCTGAAACATGGGTGTTGTCTCCCTCGCGTCCATCGTTTAATAGTCCAAAATCAGCCAACTTCGCATTGTATTCCTGCATGATGTACATACCTCTCCATAAAGAATTAAGAGAACCCAAAGTGTAACAATGAGCCATCTCATAATTTTTAAGTTGTAGGTACAAACCGAATCCAGCAGAATATTGGATTTTTTAAAATCCTGATAAACCACTGGTCTTTCAACCACTCCATAAATAAATGCTAGACCTTGTGCTGCACCTGATAAATTTTTCATCCTGATAGACCAGGGGAGTGGCAAGGACCCTTCCGAATGCATAAGGGAAGTACCATTGGACATCACAGATCTAAATATATTTTTCGAAATACAAATTTACAAATTGGGATTAAGACTCTCTAGAAAGAATTACAAATTGGGATTAAAACATTCCAAAGAGTTATGTTTTGAAGGGATTAAGGATAATCAAAAGATATGTGAGGTGTGCAATACAATTTTTGAGGTGATAATTGTGGTGTTACAATTTAAGACCATAGTTAGCTTGCTTATCCAATAATACCATTTATGTATGACGATTCTTTGAAGGTGCAAAGTCCATAAAGCAATAATTTATGGCAGAACACTACATCTATACAATGATCTAGAGTTAGAGGCCTTTTGCTTGCTGCAAAGGGAAAAAAATTGACATTTAATGTCTCTAAGACAATGCAAATGCATGAATACTCAAATTAATTTCTCTGAGCTAGGCCATAACAATGATCTGTCGGTTAATCTTGAAAAGACAAAATACTAAGTAGAGTATAATTTTTTACATCCAAAAAGAGTAGATCTCTCCTCAAGAGAACCTCACATACCTCAGATGAGAAAAAATAAACAGGAACAAAAGTAATAATGAGGTTTTTTTCTTTGTATTTTTTTATATTGGTTTGGCACAGGTTAGAGGAAAGCATCTGAGTTGAGAGCCTAATAGTTGGACCAAGAAGTCGAGTTTGTATCTCTGATATGAAATGATGAAAGGTATCATAAGGTGAAGTTGTTAGGTCATCATTATCTCTGTTCCTTGAATAAATTTAGGTTTGAAAGTCTAGAGATAATATAGTGTAGGACCAAGTTGAAATAGGGTTGTTGTAGGGTTCTTGTGCTTCGTTTGAATGCAGGTTAGCAAGGCTGCATAAATACCCAGGTAGAGCAAGGCTTTCAGAGAGGGCCAAGGGTACAAAGAGACTGTTAATAAGGTTGCAAGGGTGCTTGGTTCGTAGAGGAAGTCTGCTAGGTTGGAACATTGTTCCTAAAAGAGCTAGAGTAGGAGTTTGAAGATCATCCAAAGTGTGAAACATCACAATTAATTCTGTGTTGCATCTGTGGAGGAATATCTTTGCAAATATTTGTTGGAAACTGAACTACTGTAGGTATCCTTTTGAGGACCAAAAGGGTACAACAATAGGCTAGAAGGTTTCTTATAACCCAACGTATGGAAATAATTGATAGAAGAAGTGCAACCACAATCTCTTGAGCAGTGGAGGCCAAGTTGGAAGGACTGTAATAGTGGTTACAACATGCCCTAATCATAGGTCTGGTTTCTGAAGCAAGAACATGAAACCAAGAACACGAAGGATAAGGGGAAGTTGAGAAACAAGGTATGTTTCTCTAATAGATTGGTTTGTTTGTTAATGAATGGTTGTTAAAGAGCACTTGTGGAATGTTGAAAGGCCCAAGTATAGTGATGTTTAAAGAATTAGGTCACTATTAGAAGGAAACTATTATGAAGCCCTAAGGACAATGATCTCTAGAATTCAGATTTTGTTGTATGGGAAGATGTGTGAATTCACTAAGAACATTGTATGTGGAAGTTATTTAGTATTGTATGAGCTATTGATGATGCCTTAACTTGTGTGACAAAGTAGTAGTCTTGACTCTTGTCACTATGTAAGGACATTTCTAGAAGGTCCTACAAACAATATAGCTTGTAACAACAAAAGTATTATTGAAGGACAAAATTTCAAGTCCTTGTTCGAAAATATCAGAGATATAGGACAGATCCTTTAGAACAGTTTGATTATTGGACTGTATGAAGGAAAAACTAAAAACCCTAGTTCTGTGAATTGGAGAAACATATCAATGATTTGGGGAAACTATTTGAAGACCCTATGAGTTGGAAATCTTGAAGGAGCAGGATAGAAACTAGAGGTAATGATTATTTATGACAATGAAGCTATGTTTATTGATGAACATTGATTGGAAAGGTCAGCTAAGTTGTGGATTGGCTAGCCTTGTGATAATCAATGTGTTGAAAGAATTGTGTGATGGACTATATTCAGGGCAGGAATTAGTGGAGATCACATTTAAAGAGCAATTTCAAATTTTCTCTTGGTACGTTGTGTCAAGAAAGGGCTCAACATGGAGCACAGTGCACTGAAATACCATGGGACATTGATGAAAACATGAAAAATAGAGAGAATAATAATCAAGAGGTGATTTGTCTATTTGATAAATTGAGTATAATAGCCTCGCCCTTATAGGGCCCAACAAAATCCCACGCTTGCAAAAAAATATATATAAAAAATACTTAATTACATATGGAATACTTGACAATTAGCAAGATTGGAGAAATTCTTCAACATTGTACTTGAAATCGGATCATTTTGAATTCTGGCAGAGGAAAAGGCAATCAGAAGTCGCAAAACAAAGGTAGTATGTTTTAGGATCTGTAGTCTACAATTGATGAGATTGGAATTCAAGTCCTAGAAAGATAAAGTAATCCATTACTATACTTCATTTATAGAGTGATTTCATTTTCTTCAAATTTTTGGGATAAGATAGATAAAAATGGTTTCCTCTGTAAGTTTCTTCTGAAAAGCCTAGTTCCCTCACTATATTATGTGACAGTGGAGGCTACCTTAACATAAGGGGTTATATCTCAACTGGTTGTCACCATATTGTTGAGAATTTGTTTAGTTCCATACTAGTAGGTTCCATGTTAAACCCCGCTGGATAAGGTGCACTAATCTATGCCAATCGGCTTATTTGGGAATTTGGATACCATCTTCAAATGTGATGAAGCATCCTTTGGTTTCCCATGATATTTCCCTTTGAAACAATAAGATAGAAAGAAAGGGTTTCCTCCGTAATTTTCTTGTGAAAATCCTAATTCCCTCACTATATTATGTGACAGTGGAGGATACCTTAACACAAGGGTTTATATCTCAATTGGTTGTCACCATATTGTTGAGAATTTGCTTAGTTCCATACTAGCATGTGCCTTGTTAAGCCCCGTTGGGTAAGGTGCACTAATCTATGCCAATAGGATTATTTACGAATATGGATACCATCTTAATATGTGATGAAGCATCCGTGGGTTTCCCATGAGATTTCCCTTTGAAACAAAAACAGTGACCATTACGTTGACCATGAAAAACAAAACCCTGACCATACAAAGAAATGACTGTATATGCTCCTCCATCTCTAATAATGTAATTCTGGGAGAAAATGACAATGAGGCTGAACATAAAAGGTCACAAAGGTCCACTGAGATTAAAAAAACTATGATTCAAGAAACAAAACTGGAAATGTGCTGATACAAGGAAAACTTGGGAGAAGTGTTTTTCACTTACTAAAACACCACACAAATACGTGTTAACTCCTCATACATGTCATCATTGCATAGAATATCTTAATCAATAAGGAAAAATAAAATAACAATTGGAGGACATAGGCACTAGAAACAATACCTTATAGTCATTTTAGTGGTAAGATTGACATAGTGTTAAACCATTCACCAGGCTTCAATTTAGCTGTGGTCTGCTCTGACACACAAATGGTAGGAAACTTAGAAAGACAAAGGCCTAGTGGAAGCCTCAAGTGATTTTGATGAAATAGATATCCTTCATGCACCTGAGCCAAAGGAAGACCATTCCTTGCAGTGTAGCCCATCTGGACATGTTTTTGAAGCCTTTTTGAAAGGGAGAAAGGAAAAGGAAAGAAAATGCCCATGTACTCATTATACATAATGTTTTGTAAGAATACTATAATCTATTGCATTTTGACAGTATGAGTAACTAATAACTGAATGTCCATACTCAAATATTTTTTGGGAAACTATTGTATTGTTTAATACAAAATATATAAAACCAGATCTGCCTAAATATCTCTATCAAATCCCTATATAAAAGGAACCTCTCTGTAAAATATATATTGTAACTTTTAGCCTTTTTCAATTTGGGTTGAAGATATATGTAATTTGACACCATTTGAAACTAGCAACCATACGTCAAGTAATAAATATCTAGAGATGCATCAGAAATTCCAATTTTTGGTGTGCCAAAATTCTCAAAACACCATATCTACGAGGAAATATAACATCATCCTTTTGATCATTTATATTCATTATAGATTGTTCTAGGCAAGCTCGAAAAAAGGAAAAAACATTTGTGTTTTGAGAAGCTACAAACCTTTCTTGCTACCATCTCTGGGTAGTTATCTTGAAAAATTGCAAGAATTTGGTTTGATGCAACTCTCAATTCTCTCTTTGGCATATTCTTAAGATTTGTGGTCTTAATCATGGAATTGACATCATCAGGATTAAAATCAAGGAGCTTGATGCCCTTCTCTAGAATTTACACCCTCCATCTCACAAAATTATTTAGCTTCTCATCATCTCCAAAGATCTTCTGCTAGAGCTACTTGTCTTGAAAATTTCCGTAAGTGATGTAGCACATAGGGTGGCCCACTTTATCATAACAATGCATGAAGGCCATTGAATTCATATTATCATCAAATTTCAGATCCTCTTCAGCTATACTGTCAGCTCCAAATTCCTTCCTCCATGCCACACTATTCTGCAACATGATGAATGCATCATTCACCCTGAAATCTCTGGCACGAAGAAATTTCATAAGTATAACATCAGTCTCTGGGCCAAATAAGAAAGGGAACCCACTAAGGGTGCATTAATGTAGGTGGAAGGTTCATATTGATCATAATTGTTTCTCACATCAGTAAACCTATCCATGTTGTCTGGGCCTCCCACGACAGCTCACACCAAGATGTTGGGATTGGGTGCACTTATATACAGAGATTGGAAGCCTTCTTTGCAAGGAATGGGTTGAGGATGATTGGCCTTGGAGGGCAGAGAAGAGGCTCTGTGATGAATAATTTTTGGATAGAGGGAACTATATCCAACCTTGTATGACATCCTCATAGGATTATCTCCCAGTATGTAATCAACCTTCATCAACACAAAATTGATTTAGATCCTGCATACATTAATAACTTTTTGAAATAATAGGAAAATTAAGTATTGGGCTATTATGAATCTATACTTGCGTTTTGCAAGTGCTCTTAGCTTGTGAGGACTGACTGTCACTATCCACAAGATACTACTTGTTCAGAGGTGCTCAAGTATTTTTCATATGTCAAGAGAAAGAAGGAAGAAGATGTAACGTATTGCAAGTTAGTATCCTGCAATGTGTAAAGAAGACCTCGTGCCTACACAACAACATATAGTATTAAATTTAGAAGAAGAGAGAGCTAGTGTACTATATTTAAATGCTAGTAAAATCTAAGAGATCACCTAGAGTATATTGAGCATGTGAATAGGGTGTTCCAGGAAGAATATAGCAAATAAAATTGTCTGCATGCCCTTTTTATTCCTGAAAAGAGTGCACATTTCGTATCAAGAACTCCTACACACAAACGACATGAATACAATCAATCTTTTACATAGAAAACCCAGTAGACAATAAAATTTCATAAAAAAAGTCTCCCTGTAGTTAATTACAATAACAAAGTGTTATTTTAATATTAAAATATATTAAGGAATACATATGTGAATTTAGGAAGGGGTATCCAATGCTTTTGGGTTTAAACATGTTACCTCTTAATACTAAACACATGCTATTGTACTGATTGCTGAACTTATGAGGACTGCAGATTCCAGGAATATCTAATCTGATTATCACTAGAAAGGTTAGCACAGAGAATATCGAGACAAAATGTTTCTTCATATTCACAACCATCAATACAACTTCCACACTTGTCACAACATGCAATACAAAATGTACAATCCCAACACTAGTTCTCTGGTCTTTTTATTTTTGGAAACTTTCATTGGTGCAGTCATAAACAAGCCTTGCATTCCCACGTCTAGGGCAACCTTCAATATCAATTGTACTGTCATCATCATATGAAAGTGAATAATAGCGACCACTAGGATAAAACCATGGTTTTACTGAAGGAGACTTCTGCTATAAACCACCATCCAAAAGGTAATTCAACTTCTCAAGGTGCTCTCTCGTTATCCCAAAAAGACAACTAATTCCCAACTGCATCAATCTGTGCATGTTGCATTCTCTGTGTGCTTTGACATTTTTACAAGAAGGTCTATTCAAGATCACAAATCTGAGCCTCAATACAACTACGGAAGCTACATAAGAAAGCTTATTTAAGGCCTATATTGAGAGTAAGGTCAAGGCCTGATCTGAGAAAATATTGCAGCTGAGTTGAACTGTTTCCATGAGCATTCTAATTCAGAGAGAAGGTGTGCACCAATATCACGGAAACACAGTATTTTAGGGGTGTGACAAAAGGCTCATAAGGGGAATCTTCAAGGACAGATCAATTAAACTATCTGAAACTGATCATCCTCTATAACATGACCTATTGCAATATGCTGAAGTACATAGAGTCAAATATTCAGTTTTATTTCTTTTAACAAATAAAATTACATCATGACTTAAATGCAATTATGAAGATGAACACTAGTTACATTCTTCAACATTTTGCACCTATTTGAGGTTATTTCATGGGAATTTGAAGGGATTTTTTTGAAAACCTGCATCTTCCTACAGCAACTTCAGCCCCCCCCCTTGAGGCCTAATCATAATCATGTCTGAGTCTAGTTAAGGCCCTTCTGAGGCTAGTTTTCACATCTTCCTATGGGTTATTTCAGATCGGTCTTGAGGCTTATCTCTACATCCTTTCTATGGATATTTGAAGGGTTTTTCAAAGGCACACATTAGGTAAATTTTTTCTTGGATCTATGGACTGATTAAAGGCTAAATTAGAGTCACAAAGGTATTTTGTGACTCAAATCAGGGCTAGTTTATCAGTATATTAATGTCTCTCAAAGGAAGCTCATTTTGGCCAGCAAGAAGGTCTATTCAAGATCACAAAACTAAGCCTCAATCATTTAGTACTAAAGCATAGACCTTGCATGACCTTTACATCTTTGTCTCGAGAGTTGTATTGGACATTATTTGCAGTAATTTTCAGGAGAATCCTCATGTGATCAAGTTCCCTTTGCCAAGAGTAGTTGAAAGTTGCTATGAATAGACATTCTTCAAGTCTACTGCTAATTTATATATCTTTTTTTCTTCTAGATATGCAAGCATGTCACGTTTATCATTTTATTAAGTGGAACCTTATGAACCATAAGTCACAGTATTTGTTATTGGGATATTTCATGAAAAAATTATTGTTCATGTATATACATTATTTAGCCAGAATTCGTTGAATTTTGAAACTTGGATCTTAATATGGTCACTTAAAGTGGGAATTAATCATTTCTTTCTCTTTGTGTGATCTTTTTCTTTCTGTGTGAGAACCCCTACTATTTGATTGAAAACTCATCTGTAATCCTTAGTCATTAAAGAGTCATTGATGGCACATTTTGTGGTGGTGGATGATTAGGATTAGGAATTATTTTGGAAGGAAAAACATAGTTTTTGCACCTGTGTGATTCATGAAAAGCTGAATTGTGTATACTAAGTTCTATAGAAATATGTAAATTGTTGAAATACTTTATTTTCCAGGTTTAATCTCAATACCAATCATTATTTTCATGAATCATTGCTTATGTCCTTGACATGTATAAGCTTGTCAATAATGACGGAAATGCAAGTTGTTCTTTATCTGAATGATTGTGAATAAATCATAGATAGGGTATGATCAGAGGGACAACATGAACAGAGTTTCTTAGTTGAGATTGCGCATGCAACTATGTTCAAAGACTCCAGCAAAAAGTAAAATAAATAGTGGGTTAGTTTATTATAGGTGGTAGAGTTGTTGGAATTCTACACCTTCAAGAAATCATTAAACATGATGAGTGATGGAAGCATGTGTTGTACTGAAAGAAGAGGTGGTTCCACTAGACTAGTAATTTCCATTTTAAAAAATGACATGCTAAAGATATTCTACATTGCATCAAATGCATGTTTTCTTGGTTAGTGAATGAGAAGGTGAAGTGTCACATATGTGTCAAAGAAGTTATCCTGTACAGTAGGACAATCCTATTGTTTTGTTTTATTGATTAATAAATATCTCATAAATGGAAAGTACAAGGAGATATATTTTAACCTTACATCTCTCCAATGCAAGAGAAAAGACTTCCCCATTTATCATCAATTATCCCCACAGAACAATCCTCATATCTAACAATATGGTGGAAAATATATAATTTTGTCTTTGGATGATCATTTAGAGTTACATGGATTTTTTTTGGTGAATACAATGGTTTGGAAGATTTGGGTCCTAAGTGCAGATATATGATTAGGTTATCGTAAGAAAAATAAGTAAAGAAGTGGGTTTGACTAGAATATCCAAGAGAGCCTTTCTGATAAGGGTTATGGAAACTGGATCTTTTATAGGTGTGAGAAAATCTTATAACTTAGTGGGTAGAGATTTGTTGAGCGAGTTGAATAATTGATTATTGTTTTTTTCTCTATTTTTCATTTAGTTACAATTGACATATTAAGAGAGAAATTGTTCATGTCTATATATAGAGGACTTTCTAAATTATGATGACCTTTGAAATTACCACTTTGAGTCTTTAATAAGCATGCAGTTGTATTTTAGTTTTAAGCTTTGTCATCTCAAAATGTGAAAATAAAAGAAGTTTAGTTTCTCTTCACTTCACTTCACTTCACACACTAATTTTCTTCTGTGGTGACTAATAGACTATTCCAACATGGAACACCATGACTAATTAACCATTTCAACATCTCTAGTAGAAGACAACACACCATGCCACAATCAACAAAACACTGTCAAACCTGCTAAAATAACATCCAAAAACACAACACACCATGACTAATTAACCATTTCAAGATCTCTAATAAAACATAGCACACCATGACTAATTAACCATTTTAACATCTCTAATAAAACACAACACACCATCCCACAACAAACAAAAAATTGTCAAACCTTCTAAACTAACATCCCAAAACACATTATTATAGTTTGTTTTTCAAAGAGAAAAAAATCGAGATTGAGTTTTGCTTGTTGCTATTAGATCTGTAGGGTCTCATCTAACTTCAGTAGGCACTCTGAACTAGGCATAGCAACACCATTGATATATGCACTGAGGAAAAGTGGGGTGATTTACATCCCAAGTGGGGAAGATTTTCATTACTTCCTGTAATGTGTCTTAGTGTAATGCTCCCACCTACATTAAAAAGGCCAATCATATTTTATTTATCTTAGATCTCAACATGATTCAAGAGCTATGCTATTTTCACTTTACTATTTAAAATAACCGTAATTTAGATAGTGAACCATAGAGAGAGGGTGATCAAATTCACATTTCACTTGCAATCAAATTCTATGGTGTATTGGGAACATTTATATGACATGATGATAAGATAGATTGGCTTTTCATAGAAGGAAATAAGTAAAATATGTCAATTTTTAGATAGTGAGCCATAGAAAGAGGGTGATGAAATTCACATTTCACTTGCAATCAAATTATATGGTGTCTTGGGAAAATTTATATGAAATGATGATAAGATAGATTAGATTTTCACATAAGGAAATAAGTAAAATATGTCAATTGGGTTTATTTTGGATGGTTGGGAAGGATGATTGCTATTTTTTTTAATTATTTCAAGCAATATCATAAGTTTTGTTGGAATGGCTTCTAGTCTTGTTGTTGAATCTACAGAGTCTCTTAAAGTGCAAAAACATATATGTTCCTCATCTAAAATATTAAATTATTTTCCATATAATTCAAAAAAATGTGGTTGAGGATGATGGAAAATGGAAAGGAATGGGAGTTCATATTAGACTTGTATGATTAGAAAAAATTTGTAAGTAGTTAATGACCATTTATTAAGTTATAATGTATGATTATTAAATTTTGGTAATGGTTAATGTAGATTCCAATGTGCTTGGTCAATCCAAAGCTTTAAAGTCTCCAAAAGGTTTCAACTAAACTAGTAGTCGAGACCAAAAAACCATTTCCAGAGATGAATCCTTAGATTCTAATATCATCGTCAGTCTATGGGAAGGCTAGGAAAACTCAACATGTCAGAATTAGGATGGAAACCTGTATCTAGAAGCTAATATATAAATGACCTAAGTTTTCATAGTCTAGGGCCTACATGAGGAAGGTATGAGGACTAGTATGTTAAAAATTGAAATACAATTACACTCATTATACACATAATTGTATATGATTATTTTATATTGTTATCTTTGGGGGTTGTCGGGAGAAACGATTCTCCTCCTTAGTATTTGTGCAAGTCATCTTCATCATTATACTTTGGAGTTATGATTCTCATATAGATTTGGTGTATCTCTAGCTATTTTGAGTAATTTGGATGAATAAAGTGAAGATGAGATTACAGAATGAACCTTTTTACCAAAAGAAAAACATAACCCAAAAGAAGGAAACACGGGAGAGATAAAAAAAAATGAAGAAATAACATGCAATTATTTTATGGGAAGCTATGCCACATTAGTCATTAACTTTGAGATTCAGTTTTATATTCTACTTTAAAGGGTACTAAGAAGGGTGAGGGTGGTAATGCCATTGTTCACAATACTAATGAAGACGGTGTTGTTGGTGACAAGTCTCATTGCAAATTTGATGATGCCTACTTATTTTAACTCATTGATAGGAAATCCTCTACTGGAGGGAGAAATCAAGGAGTTACTTGACAATGGATGCTTGTCTAAGGGACTTTTGCATAATTCTATTTTCAATATGAGTGATGGAGGGAGAAATGAAAGGGTTACATGATGATGGATGCTTGTCTAAGGGAATTCATTATAATTCTATTTTCAATATGAGTGATTAGTACTGAGAGTGAGTGGAAATGGCGAGTTTTAGATTCATAGTAGTGAAGAAATAAATAATTTTTGTTTTTCACAATAAATGTTAAAAACATGACAAGCATCCATGTGTCTTAGCTAGAGCACTAATGTGGATTTTGGCTTATTACCCAAATATTTTAGTTATATTTTAGTCACAAATTAAGTGACCCAAATGTTTAACCGTTGTGAATAGTAGCATCACAGTTATTGGTCATTTTAGATAGCACAGAAAACCATCATTTTCCTAGGGTTGTGTTATTAGGTAGACAATTCTACGTCGCTGTTGAAAAAACTGGCTTTGTAGGTGAATCTAGTAGCAGTTAGTTGCATTTGATAGGGGTGATTTTTGGAGTGAAAACGATAAAGTTGAAGGGGCCATGGTCAAGGAAGAAGGTTCCAGATCTTAATCCATGTTAATTAGAATATTAAGAGAGCTACTACAAACCACTTCTGGAATCAAAAACCACTTCCAGTAATGCATATCATCTAATTCTGATCCAAGAATAATTTCATCATAAAAAAAACTGAGAGAGACTAGCAGTTACCTGAGAATTGTCCTCATTCAGAATTTCCTTTGTCAAATCTTGATACATCTCCCTGGAACAAGAATTATCTTGAAAATTCTCATGTTCCATCTGCAAAGTATTCATCGAGTGAATGTCATTCCAATCACCCTCCAACTTTCCAAGCCAGTAAATCTGGGGCGTTTGCAACCCAAAACCCTCCATTTACCTCATCATCAACATAAATCTAGGGCGTATGCAACCAAAAACCCTCCACTGCCCTCATCATCATTGCATTTATATGTCTCGTGTCCCCCTTGCTAAGCCATTTCTTGTCTGCCTCGGATACTTCCTGTCCTGTATTTAGAGGAGCAATAGGATGCATAGCAACAAGATTAGTTCTTTCTTTACTTCATTTATGTGAATGTGAAACCAATCATGAGGACTGAGCTAGCAGGTCTTCTCAAAATATGGGTAGTCAAGGGAATAGATTCCAGACTTTTGGCATCGATTCATTATCATGGCTAAAGACAATTGAAAACATGTCCTTCATGGGAATAAGCACTTGTGCATCTTAGTTCGTGACCTTCTTCTCCACAACACCTCTTCCATATTCGTTAAGACTTTCAACCATCTCATTGGAAGTCTCATCGTCAATCTCAAATCTAGAAATTGCAGATTTAAAATTTAATACTACTATCTCTGTCTCATTCTTCAAAAATTTTCTTATGCTTGGCCAAGTGTCTGGAGATATAGAATCAAGAAAATATGCCACTGCTTTAGGGAGTGCTTTAGTAAGTTGTGCCTCAGATTTACTTATAATCTCAGAAAATTGAGTAGCACATAGATATGCTACATAAGCATCAATCTCTTTGTTAATTTTCTCCAGTGATTTGGATGGGTCCCAAGATGCTTGTTCAATTTTTGCATTTGAACAACCCTGATCAAATTCTTCCATGTGACTCTCTGTATACAGCCTAAGAGCAAATGAAAACCCTTATCTATTTTTAAGAGCCTCTTCAAGTTTCTTCTTGAACCTATTCATAGCTTCTGAGTGGAGATGCTCCACCATAGCTTTGTAAGTAGGATACATAAGATGTAATGATTGAATGACCATTTGTTGGCGTTTTTTGGTCATTACACTTTCCTCAAAATAAACCACTTCCATATCATAACTTGAAGATCTAACCCATCCAGATCACAATAAGACCAACCATTATGTTGTGGTTAAGCTTGGTAGCTTGGTAAACAGGTCAGTATCATAGCACAACATCAGCATAAGTTGGGGGCGAATGCCCTTCCAAAACCCTACAATTTAGTAAACATAAGGTCAATCTTGGTATCTTGGTAACGAGGTCAGTATCACAACATGACATCAACATAAATTGGGGATGAATTCCCTTCTAGAACTGTGCAACTTAGTAAACACAAGGTCAATCTTGGTAGCTTGGTAATGAGGTGAGTATCATAGCACAACATGAGTATAAATTGGGGGCGAATGCCCTTCCAAAACCCCGCAACTTAATAAATATTGGGTGAATACAACCCAAAACCATCCAAATGAGTAAATCTACACGCCAATCGATATTTTCATGTTTTATGCGCCCTTATTTTTTTTGGGTTGTTATCACTATATAAAAAAAAAATCTCTGAAACCTGGTTAGTTATATTTTTTTCCTAAGTCCTAGTGTTATATAGGGTTAGAGTCATTTTGATATATTTCAAGGTCTAAATCATGGTAAAAGGTCTCATACCATCATTTAACATTGTTTATTAACCTCACTTCACTCTTCACAAGTCTGATGCCATGTTTTAAAACCCATTCGTAACGTCTGTTTCGAAATTTTGACCGAATAAGCCTGAAAACCACGTTTTCGTAGCGCGCCTAGTGTAAAAATTCCATTTTGCGCTACGAAAACGTTGGTAAATTCGTAGTGCAAAAACTAGAATTTGCACACCATGCACTACGAAATCGGAAATTCACAGATTTGTCTTTCAGCTATCACATCTATCAAATTCAGTTAAATTTGCCATTATTAGGTGTCCTTCATGAGTTTTCCTCCATGAACGCAACCATTATTTTTCATCATTAGAGGTTATTTTTCATAAATTAGAGGTCAGTTATTATTGGTCCTTTCAAATTTCAAACAGTTGGCCGTTTTCATTTGTCCCATGCAAGAAAACACTGCATGCATTCTTATGTATTGAAAGAAAGAATTCGTGGTATGATTCCTAGTTATCAAGCAAGGCAGAACTGATTCAAATCAAGCGAGGCTGTCCCATTCAAATCCAGGTTATAACAGTGTTTTCAAAGCTTGCTAATTTAAGTGAGTTTGATATTCAGTTGTGTGGAAACTAAATTATCGTCAAGCGAGTTAGAGTTCTTATCAAGCGAGGCAAATTTCTTATCAAGCGACACTGAATTCAATTCCTGAGTGAAACATTCTATTCAACAGGAGACTCAAATTTGTTAATTTACTGAAGGAACAGGGTTTTTAGAAGGTTTTATTGCAGATTTATGAAGATATAGGTTTCAAGAGGAAAATGGCTGAGGAGAGAAGAAGTCATAGGTATGGTCATTGCTTAAGGACTGAACCTGAAGGTGTTGAAGCCCTTACAAAGGATAAGTCTGTCGAAGCAGCTTTTAAGAAAGTTGGATGTTGGAGGTTTTGTGAAAAACTTCAAGGAGGACACACTGAAGTTACCAAGGAGTTTGCAATAAATTTCACAGGGTCAAATTCAAATATTGGGTTCCTAAATGTACCAATTTCTGGTGAAGTAATATCAGCTGTAACAGAGATCCCAAGAGGTGAAGACAGGTGGTTTAAAATTTTCAAATTTGATATGACACCATGCAAGATATTTTTGAAACCAGAATTTTTAGAGGTTGAATTGAACAAGGCTGTGCCAAGGAGTTATGTCAGAGACACATTTTCCAATCTGCTATTAAATATTCAGAGATACTTCACTTGCAAGGGTATATATCATAAGGTATACACCTACCATTTTAAACTCTTGCTTCATTTCACAGGGATGATATCATTAGATTTACCTTTTTATCTCTTCAGAATCTTGGCTAAGTTGTCTGATAAGGTACAAATGAAAGTTGAATCATGTCAAACCTCTTTTTTTTCACCATGGCTTAGTAAAATTGATAGTCTTACATGAGCTACGAAAGGCAAATAGAGATTGCGAAGAATTCCTCTTTTTGAGTAGAATTGGAATAGAAGGAACAACTCCTAGCCCACAAGCTAAAACCCCATCAAAGATTGTTGGTCCTATCGAAACAAAGTCTAAAATATTTTTTAAACTTAAACCCAGGAAACAGGTGAAAGAACCGATGACATCATTAAATATCCAAGATACTCCTAGGTCTATATAGAAGAAGAAAACCCTGGTTGAGGAAACTAATTCACAGCCAAACTTAGTTCTTCATTTGGACCCTACCTGCAATCAAGGAAGCCAAGTTCATCAAGATGGTTAACATAAAATTGAGGGATAATAACGAAGGCTGAAGACGAGAATTGAATATTTAGAAATACAGTTAAGTCAGTTTGGAGATGAGCTATAGCCTAAATAGTAAGTTTCATTTTTGAAATAAACTTTGAAGGTTATATAGTAATGCTCCATTTTTTAAACTGCTCAAGGATTGATGGTTATTGTTATAAGAATGAAACTACACCTGAAGACTAAGTTTTAAAAGTTTATGACTTGAAATTTTGAGGAAAAAACTGAGAAAGATGAAGACTCAGCAGTTTCGTAGCGCGCTATGAAACTGCTGTAGGATGCAGTTTTGCAAATTTTTGTAAAATTCAAAGGAGAAATGGTTTGCTTTTGAGGCCTTGATGCTGATGGGAGGTATATATTGAATATAAATGAAGATTCAAAGGGTTTTGGCACATTAAATTAGAGTTTAAAGCATTTTTTTCAAAATAAAGGTCAGCACTATGAAAACACAGACAGTTTCATAGCACAGCACTATGGTAGTTTCTACATCATTTTTGAAAAGTTGAAATACACACAGATGCAAGTTAAAAGCTATATGAAGAATTTAAGACATTTGGCACGTGTTTTGAGGTCAAATTATGCAGCAAATGGTTTGAATTGGTATCAGTAAAGCACTCAACTACTGTACAGGAAGCACTTTCCTATTTTACAGGGACAGATAAGGAAGAGATAAAGGAGGTCAAACAGAAAGAAGATAGACATGATCATGGTCGAAGACTAGAAGAGGAAATTGTCAAGTGTTGTTTTAAGTATTTAGATAAGATTGTTATGTTTTAATAAATGATGTTTTAGTCCTAATTGTATTAGGAGTCTAAATAGACAGTTTAACTGTCAGTTGTAAATGCAGTTTGTTTTATGAAAAATTTTAGGTGTCAAATTTAAAATTCTCCTCAAAGGATTGGAAAGAATCCTAAGATGTAATGAATAATCTATAAAAGGGATCAAATCGAATAGCATAGGGTTGAAATTTTGCTGGAACAAGTGTACTATTTGGTGTTATCTGCAACTCTGTTTTTATCTTAATACAGTGGTATCAGTTAGTTACTCAGGATTCAGAAAGGCTATGGATGATTGATATTTTTATGTTTCTCCTTTATCTTTTACTTGCAGTGGCATGAGTGTATGTTAATTAGAAATCACTATGAAGGTGCTCTAACTTCCTTCATATATTCATGGGCTGTGTGACCTACTGTTTTATTGTTTTACTGATGCATCTAAGCCTTAATATGCCCTAACTTCCATATGAATTTGATATCCATGTTTAGTAAAAACATAAAGTAACCCCATAAGACCAATGGATGTTCGTTTACTGTAGTACAACCAATTACTAAATTTAATCCATTTACTCGCAGAGTTAGCCATCTAACTTTTATTTGAAAATCATAAAAACTTTGAGAGAGCCCTCTCAAGCTGAGGAGGCTAAGCCTCAGCTAAAAGCCTGGTTTGAAATAGTTACTCAGGGTCTCCTTGATTAGCAACCTATCAGGGCCTAATTTTGAGATAACATTTTGGTGCGTCTCTTGAGAGTCTAAAGATTATTCATTCGTGAAATCAAGAAGCTAAACTTCTGAAGGTAGCAGGAGCTCAAAAAGTTTTTTGACGCTGCAATCTACCTTCATGACTCCATATATTTTTCAAAGTTTAAAGGTGGCTTCAAGAAAGAGATACACATGGATAAATCCTGATCCTAATCCACCTACCCCTATGGACAATCCAAACACAATTTTAAAAGGTCAAATAATTTCAGAAATATCAGGTACTCCATCACATTTGAAATCTTTGTCTTATGAAATATTAAGAAGTCTTGAAGATAATAAATTTGATGACAAGATTCATGAAGTGTTGTTTAGATATGAAATTGAAAAAGAGCTCATTGATGTTATTTTAGAATTGCAAAAAAGAGGAATTGACACTTAAGCCTTAGTGACACAAGAAGAAAAGGAAGAGTTTTGGGAAGCTGTTACCTTTGAACTACTGCTAGAAAAAGACTTTTTAGATGAACTCAAAGAAACTGATCCTTTTGAAGTCTTGCTGAAATCCAAAGCTGGTTTACCCATTCCAAATTGGAGTTCTATTGTCAATGGCTTACAAAAACCAAACAGTCCTTCTCATATCAATTCCTCATCTTCTTCTGCTCCTCTTACAACCACTGTTCATCCTCCAGTCATGGCTGCTCCTGCTAGGTATGCACCACTTGTACTGCCTGCTGTTTTGCATGACCTTCCTAGTAAATATGCTGCTAGGATTCCTAGTTTGGGTAGTGATGAGGAAGTTTCAGCAGAAGAGTTTGTAGATAGATTCAATGATTTCATAGACAGGAAGAATTTGATGATGAAGATGTGAAGCTAAGGTTATTTGCACTGAGTTTTATTGGTGAAGTTAGAAAATGGTTGAAGGCTCTTGCACTGGGCAGCATTAGAACTTGGAATGATTTTGAAGATAAATTATTAATAAAATGGGGTAATAGAACCAATACGGTCCAAGCAATCACTGAATACAACAACCTTAGAAGGGAAGTTGATGAATCTATCCAAAAATTTTCAAAAAGATTCAATAAATTTTTTGACTCAATTCCAGCCCATTTGAAACCTCCAGAAGCCTTAGCACAAATGAGATATGATGAAGCATTTGACTATGAATTTTCTATCTTGTTGAGGGAAAGAGAGTCACCTACACTTGCTGAAATGGAGAGTGATGCAATTAAGGTTGAATTAAACATGATAGCTGCTAAAAAGTCAAAAATGGGAAAAACCAAATTGAAAGAAGAAGAGAAACCATCCACCTCAACTTCTGAAGACAAATTTGATTCAATTATGAAAGCCATGGAGAATTTGACGGATAGGTTAGCTCTTGGTAACACTTCTGCTCCTCCTATGAAACATGAACCTCAATTCAAAAATCCACAATTTAGGAGACCTCAAAATCAGCAAAGGCCGAGAGAGAACAGAAATTAGCAAGTTGACCCTTCAGTGGGACCTCCTTTTAAGAAAAATTTGGTAGATGAAGAAGATGAGCCTGAGATTCCTAAAGAGTCTATCCATTATCTTGATGAAGAAATGTCAGGAATTTTCTTGACTAAAGAAGAGCATGATGAGTCAGATTTGGCTAATCACGGAGAAGAACCATTAGATTATTTTAAAGGGTATCAACATGCTATTTTCGAGATGTAAAAGCAATATAATCTCAGAAATAGAAATGTACCTATCATTGCAAGAAAAGTGGAGCCCAAGAAAGATTCTCCAAAAGCTGCTGAAGCTAAAAATGATACCCCAAAGATGGATAAAGGTAAAAAGGAGACTACATTTGGTAAGAAAGATACTCAAATTCCTCCTCTTGTCAAAGATGCTGAAAAGTCTATTTCTGTTTTCATCCTTGAGAATGAAATTTCAAAGATTAAAATATCAGTTCCTTTTAGTGAAATTCTCAAGGTGAATGAATATAGAAGCAATATAGTTAATATGTTGAATTCACAATAGGGAGCTGCTGATATTTTGAATGTCCAAGAAGATAATCCTACTATATATTTGGGTCCAAGGTTAGAAGATGATCAAAATGAAGAGTTTCCTCCTTTTTATGTAAGAATTAGTATTCATGATATGACTTTGCATAATGATATGTTAGATTCATGAGTTTCTCATAACCTTATGTGCAAGGTTATCATGGAGATAATGGGATTGCAAATCACAAGACCATATAAGGATTTGTTTTCTTTTGATTCCAAGAGGTTTCAATGTATTGGTTTAATCAAGGATGTTGTTGTTGGCCTCATGAAAATTATAGAAAAGACAATTGTTATGGACATTGTTATAGCTGATGTTCCTCCAAAGTTTGGTATGATATTGTCAAGATCATCGGCAGCGAAAATAAAAGGCACAATGCAGATGGATCTTTCCTATGCAACAATTCCTGTTTTGGTGAGCAAAGGAGGTTGTATCTGGAGACTAGAATGGCCTACATGGTAAGCAGTAAAGACAAACCTCAGAATTTTCCTATTTATGCCTTTGATACTAAACTTGGGTCTGCCATTCTTTTCAATGAATCAGTTGATAGTTTTGACGAAGAAATTAGAGCAGAAAATCAGCATTTAGAAAATCTGCACGCCTAAAATCGACAAGTGAATGAAGAAAAAGATGGAGGAATGGTGGTCATTGTACTTTGATGGATCAGCAGGAAAAGAAGGGGCGGGAGCAGGGATTTGGATTACAAATCCAAATGATGAGAGTAAGTTTTACTCTTACAAACTGAATTTTGGTTGCACAAACAACATGGTTGAATATGAATCTCTGATTTTGGGTCTAGATGTTTTGAAAAGAATGAAGGCTCGAAATATTTCTGGTTTTGGAGATTCTGAATTGGTTATTAGACAAGTGGGAGGTTTCTATCAAATGAAGGATGTAAGGATGGGAGCTTACAGAAATTTACTTTTAGACATGTTGGAAAACTTTCAGTCTTATTCCTTCATAGTCAAAACTAGAGATCAGAATTCTATTGCTGACTCTCTTGCTGTCTCCACAAGTCTTTTCATCATTCCCATGCATTCAAATGAGAAATATGAGATTGAAGTTCGTCATAGGCCAGCCATACTAGACAATATCATAAATTGGCAAGTTTTTGAAGATGATCAGCGGGTGAGGAATTTTATTGAGTTGAAAGAAGAATTTGAAAATACACATTTAGATCAACAAAATATGCTTGTTGAGCCTAAAGAAAATTTTGAAGTTTTTCAATTAAAGAATAATTCAATACCAAAGGGTCTTATTCCTCTAGAGAAGCTTTTTGATCAAAATTATGTTTTTAAAGCACCGAAGTTGCAAGCTCATGAAGAGGAAGTAGAGAGCTATAATATTGGTACATTAGCTTTGCCTAAAATGATAAAAATTTCAAAGCTTCTTTCAGGTAATTTGAAATCCAAATATCTTGAGATGATGAGAAGGTTTATGGATTTTTTTGCTTGGATTTATTCTGATTTAAAGCAATATGATCCTTCCATTATTCAGCATACTATTCCTATTAAGGAAAATGAGAATTCTTTCAAGCAGAAATTGAGAAGCATTAATCCTCTTCTCATGCCATTGATTGAAAAATGATTGTTCTGATCAGATCTTCAAATTGGCTTACAAACTTAGTTCTGGTAAGGAAGAAGAATGGAGAAATCAAAATTTGTATTGAAATCAGAAGTTTGAATAAGGCTTCACTAAAGGATAACTATCATCTTCCTAAAATAGATTCAATTCTACAAAATATTGTTGATTCACAAAGGATGTCTATGCTTGATGGCTTTTCAGGTTACAATCAGATTCTTGTCCATCTAGATGATCAAGAGAAGACAACTTTCATGACACCATGGGGTACATTCATGTATGCTAAAATTCCCTTTGGTCTCATGAATGCAAGAGCCACTTTCCAAAGAGAAATGGACATTTCTTTTTCTAAATAAAATAAGTCAGTGGTTGTTTATCTTGATGATATCATAGTCTACTCAAAGAAAGAAGAAAATCATTTGAAACATCTAGAACAAATTCTGCTGAAATGTAGAAGGTTTGGTATCTCTCTCAATCCTACTAAAAGCATATTTTCTTTAACATAAGGAAAATTACTTGGTCATATTATTTCTGAAGAAGGAATTAGGATTCATCCTAATAGAGTCAATGCAATTCAAAAGGTAGATTTTCCAAGAAGTAGGAAAGAGATTCAATCTTTTCTAGGTAAAGTGAATTTTGTTAGGTGCTTCATTCCTAACTTTTATGAGATTGTCAAAGATATAAAAGGGATGCTAAAAAAAGGAGTGGAAATTAAATGGATAGCTGAAGAAAGGAAATATTTTGAATAAATCAAAAAGGCACTCACACAAGCACCGGTGCTCATCAGTCTAGATTTTTCCAAAGAATTTCTGGTTTCTACATTTTCTTCTGAAAACACAATTGCTGGAGTTTTGCTACAAAAAGGAAAACAAGGTATTGAAAAACCTATTTCTTTCTTTAGTAGGACATTAGAAAATGCTGAACTGAAGTATAGTATTCTAGAGAAGCAGGCCTATGCTTTGGTGAAAGTTATTAAAGATTTCAAAATTTATGTTTTGCGTTCACACATCATAGCATATGTTCCAAGTTCTGTGGTAAAGGAAATACTAACTCAGGCAGATCTGGGTGGAAAAGGGGGAAAATGGATCGCCAAATTGCTGGAATATGATATAGACATCAAGCCAAACAAGTTGGTGAAATGACGAGGCTTGGAAAAACTAATGACTCAGTCACATTTGGATTGTCTTGACATAAATATGAATGCAGAAATATCAGAAATTTCTGAAAATGAAGAGTTGGTCCAAATTGATGAGAAAATTCTTACTTCATAGTGGTAAAAGGATGTGGTTTTTGTTCTACAACATAATAAAGCTCCCATTGGTCTAACGAAGTCCAAAGCAAGGTTTGTTAAGCTGAAATCATTGAGATATTTTGTTTATGACAACAATCTGTTTTGGAAAGATACAGGAGGAATTTTGTTAAATTGTTTGCTTGAAGAGGAGGCTGAAAATATAACTGATGAGTTCCATAAAGGTGATTTCAGAGGACATCATTATTGGAAAGCTACAGAAAATAAGATCATAAGAGCTAGATACTTTTGGCCAACTATGTTTAAAGACATTTACAAAAAGATCGCATCATGTCATGAGTGTCAAATTTTTGAAGGAAGAAGAAAGCTTGTACCTCTACCTTTGGTTCCTATCTATGTTGAAGCTCCATTTCAGCAATGGGGGTTAGAATTTATTGGAAAAATAAATCCATCTTCATCAAAGCAACATCGCTAGATTCTTACAACAACAAACTACTTCACCAAATGGATAGAAGCGATACCAACCAGGCAAGCTAATGAGTCTGTTATTATTTATTTCGTAGAAAATAATATGTTGTCAAGGTTTGGTTGTCCCATGAAGATTATAATAGATAATTCACAAGCTTTTAAGTCCATGAAGATAATAAATTTCTCTCATCAATATCACATCACTCTTGGACACTCTACAACATTGTATTCGCAAGGTAATGGCCTTGCTGAATCGTCAAACAAAAGCATTGTAAGAATCATTAAAAAGGTGCTGCAAGAGAACAAGAAAGCTTGGCATTTAAAGGTGAAATATGCCTTATGGGCTGATAAGATTTGTACAAAGAGATCAATTGGAACTTTTCCATATGAATTAGTCTATGGGGCTAAAGTTGTTTTTCCAACATCACTTGGGGTGCCAGTTATGAAGCTAATTCAAGGACTTGAAGAAGAACCAAATTCCATCCAAAGGAGGATTTATCAGCTGATAGCATTACAAGAGAAAAGGAATGAAGTCTATGACAGCCATAAACATATTCAGAACAGAATTAAGAATACATTTGATAGGAAGATCAAAGAGGACAGTTTTCAAATTCATGACAAAGTGCTGAAATGGGAGGCCAAAATTGAGGAAAAGGGAAAGCATGGTAAGTTTTAGAATTTATGGAAGGGTCCTTTTCACATTGCTAGTTTTCATTGGAACAATACATACATATTGTAAGAAATTGATGAAGAATCATATGCTGGAGGGCCTGTTAATGGCAGGTTTGTAAAGCATTATGTTTGCTGAAGTAACATCACTCATTCATGACATTGTATATATCCATTTTGGTCAAGTTTTTTGCTAATAAATGACAAGATGAAACAAAGAGCATAAGCCCGAGGTGAGGGCACAATAGTTCGAAGAAGATGCTTGTCAACAAAAAAATTCTGTTTTTACCAAAAAGGATAGCGCTGGTGCTGTGGGTTCTTAGGTAACCATAGGGGCACACTATCCCAAGTGGAGCCACTGTTATCACTATAAAAAAAAAAAAATTCTCTGAAACCTGGTTAGTTATATTTTTTCCTAAGTCCTAGTGTTACATAGGGTTAGAGTCATTTTGATATTTTTCAAGGTCTAAATCATGGTTAAAGGTCTCATACCATCATTAAACATTTTTTATTAAGCTCACTTCACTCTTCACAAGTCTCATGCCACATTTTAAAACCCATTCATAAAGTCTGTTTCGAAATTTTGATTAAATAAGCCCATAAACCGCGTTTTCATAGCGCACCTAGTGTAAAAAGTCCATTTTGCACTGTGAAAACGCTGGTGAATTTGTACCGAAAAAAAACAAAATTTGCACATCATGCACTACGAAATCGAAAATTCTCAGATTTGTCTTTCACCTGTCACATCTATCAAATTCAGTTAAATTTTCCATTATTGGGTGTCCTTCATGAGCTGTCCTCCACGCATGCAACCATTCTTTGTCATCATTAGAGGTTATTTGTCATAAATTATAGGTTAGTTATTATTGGTCCTTTCAAATTTCAAAAAGTTGGCCGTTTTCATTTGTCCCATGCAAGAAAACACTGCATGCATTCTTAAGTATTGAAAGAAAGAATTTGTGGTGTGATTCCTAATTACTAGGCGAGGCAGAACTGATTCAAATCAAGTGAGGTTGTCCCATTCAAATACAGGTTATAAAAATGTTTTCAAAGCTTGCTAATTTAAGTGAGTTTATATTCAGTTGTGTGGAAACTAAATTGTCATCAAGCGAGGCAGAGTTCTTATCAAGCGAGGCTAAATTCGATTCCTGAGTGAAACATTCTATTCAACAGGAGACTCATATTTGTTAATTTAATGAAGGCACAAGGTTTTTAGAAGGGTTTATTGCAGATTTCTGAAGATACAGGTTTCAAGAGGAAAATGGCTGAGGAGAGAAGAAGCCATAGGTCTTTTCATTGCTTAAGGACTAAACCTGAAGGTGTTGAAGCCCTTACAAAGGATAATTCTGTCGAAGTAGCTTTTAAGAAAGTTGGAAGTTGGAGGTTTTGTGAAAAACTTCAAGGAGGAAAGACTCAAGTTACCAAGGATTTTGCCATAAATTTCACAGGGTCAAATTCAAATATTGGGTTCCTAAATGTACCGATTTCCCTTGAAGTAATATCAGAGGTAACAGAGATCCCAAGAGGTGAAGACAGGTGGTTTAAAAATTTCAAATTCGATATGACACCATGCAAGATATTTTTGAAACTAGAATTTTTAGAGGTTGACTTGAATAAGGCTATGCCAAGGAGTTATCTGAGAGACACATTTTCCAATCTGCTCTACAATATTAAGAGATACTTCACTTGCGAGGGTAGATATCATAATGTATACACCTACCATTTTAAACTCTTGCTTCATTTCATAGGGATGATATCATTAGATTTACCTTTTTATCCCTTCAGAAGCTTGGCTAAGATGTCTGATAAGGTACAAATGAAATTTGAATCATGTGAAACCTCTTTATTTCACCATGGCTTAGTAAAATTGATAGTCTTACATGAGCTATAAAAGGAAAATAGAGATTGGGGAGAATTCCTCTTTTTGAGTAGAATTGGAATAAAAGGAATAGTTGCGAGCCCACAAGATAAAACCTGATCAAAGATTGCTGGTCCTGTGGAAAAAAAGTCTAAAATATTTTTTAAACCTAAACCCAGGAAACAAGTGAAAGAACCAATGACATTATTAAATATCCAAGAGACTTCTAGGTCTATACAAAAGAAGAAAACCCTGGTTGAGGAAACAATTTTAGAACAGTCAACTAGCAAAGAAAATTTAAAGAAGTTGACTAAAAGTCAGAGGTTAAAAGAAAATGGTAAGCCTGTAGTTGCAGAGGAGACCAGAGGTGATTTGAATGACATACTTCAGGCTATCAACATAGATAAATCTCCCCTAGTGCAAGCAGAACTCATCACATTAGATACAGGTCCCAGCAAATTGAAAAAATTGAAGACATCTAAAAAGTTAGAATTTGAGGAAGAGGTGGCGGATTTTACTTTTAAACCTAGAATATCATCAATGAGGCAATCTAAGAAGCTGAAACAATCAGATTTGGTGATAGAGAAAACACAAAAAGAAAGTGCCACTGTTTTTTAAGAAACTACAAATGCATCATCTGCAATACCTAAAGAAGATAGAAACAGGGTTTTGAAGGTTCAAAAGGAAAAAAGTAGCTATGAAGAGGTAAAGAATAAACTCAGGCTTGCAAATAATGAAATTGAGAAATTGAAGAAAAGAGAAAGAATATACGTTGAAGAGAAGGTCAAGTTTGAAAGGATGAAAGGGTTGTGGGAGCTTGAGAAAAATCCAAATCGTGAACTGATTCACAGCCAAACTTAGTTTTTCATTTGGACCCTACCTGCAATCAAGGAAGCCAAGTTCATCAGTATGGTTAACATAAAACTGAGGGATAATAAAAAAAGGATCAAGAGGAGAATTGAAGATTTAGAAATATATTTAAGTCAGTTTGGAGATGAGCTACAGCCTAAACAGTAAGTTTCATTTTTGAAATAAACTTTGAAGTTTCTATAGTAATGCTCCATTGTTGAAACTGCTCAAGGATTGATGGTTATTGTTATAAGAATGAAACTACACCTGAAGACTAAGTTTTAAAGGTTTATGACTTGAAATTTTGAGGAAAAAACTGAGAAAGATGAAGACTCAACAGTTTCATAGCGCGCTACGAAATTGCTGAAGCAGACTTAGTAGTTTCATAGCGCGCTACGAAACTGCTATAGGATGCAGTTTTGTGAATTTTTGTAAAATTCAAAGGAGAAATGGTTTAGTTTTGAAGCCTTGATGCTGATGGGAGGTATATATTGAATATCAATGAATATTCAATGGGTTTTGGCACATTAAATTGGATTTTAAAGCATGTTTTTCAAAAGAAAGGTACGCGTTATGAAAACACAGACAGTTTCGTAGCGCAGCACTATGGCAATTTCCACATCATTTTTGAAAAGTTGACATATACACAGATGGAAGTTCAAAGATCTATGAAGGCTTTAATACATTTTGCACATGTTTTGAGGTCAAATTATGCAGCAAATGGCTCGAATTGGTATCAGTAAAGCACTCAGCTACTATATAGGAAGCACTTTCCTATTTTACAGGGACAGATAAGGAAGAGATAAAGAAGGTCAAACAACAAGAAGATAGACATGATCATGGTCGAAGACTAGAAGATGCAACTGTCAAGTGTTGTTTTAAGTATTTAGATAAGGTTTTTATGTTTTAATAAATGATATTTTAGTCCTAATTGTATTAGGAGTCAAAACATACAGTTTAACTGTCAGTTGTATGTCACATCTCCAAATTTCACACAGAAAAAAAAAAAAAAAAATTCTTCACGAATTCAGGCTTTTAAGCATAGGTTTATTATGACATTCTAATTATTTTCACCATGATACTTTTCCTCATCACATCATGTCGCAATTAAACTGATCCAGGACGATATCCACCAACAAAGAAGTTTACTTATGCACCATGAAGACACTTTATGATGGGTGACAAAGTAATGAGTGAATTAATTCATTATTTCATTTAAAAATTATGAAGTGGATAATGTTCTAAGTGAGTGGAAAATGACTCACCAAAATATTCACTTATTATTCATTTTGAGAAAATAGTTTTATGTGAGAATTGACCTCACAAACTAATTTTCTATTTCTCATTAAGAGGTTGAGCTTTCTTGGCATGGTTAAGATCCTTGAAGTTGGGTTTGCCATTTTTGCCTTGAGTAAGTTTTAAAGTCCTAGAATCATGGAGTTTGTCTTTCCTTAAAATGTCTTGAGATCCTACTATTGTGGATTGAGGAGTTATTGGGAAAAACTATATAAACTCATGATGTGAGCCTTTGAAAAGAGAGGAGAAAGGATAGGAAACTTAGCCTTTGAAAGCCATAGTGCTTGGCTAATGCTCAGCCATAGAACTGGAATGTATGAAAGCTTAATTTGAAGATGAAATATAAAGGATCTGCCTTCCAATTGAAGTAGGTCCGGAGATGTAACCCCAGTGAGTTGGAGGGGTGAACTCCGTTACCAATTTGGTTGGCTTTCGCTTATGTGTTATGTGCTTCCTGATTATGTTTAATTCATGTTAATATGTGTATGCAAACTAACATGCTCATTTAAGCCTGTATAAGCCATAGTCATTTTAAAAGATCTTAGTACCGTACGCGTGATGGTTGGGTAGTACTCGACCCGTGATCGGATCAAGTGGTATCGGAGCAGGTGATTGCTTTGCAGGATGGGCAAAGGAACGAAGCATGCTGAAAGACTGCAAGAGTTGCAAGAGATAAACGAAAGCCTTCAAGCCGAAAATGCAGAATTGCGAAGATTATTGCTCAATAAGAAGGAGCTTCAAGAGATGCTATGAGCTAAAGAGGAGATATTGTCTAAATTGCACAAGGTTGAGACGACGGAGGTTGCATGTCAAACCGAGGTATGTGATGTCACTTCAAGTTCTGTTCTCTCTCAATATGAAACTAATGTTGAAATGAAAATCCTCACGAAGATGGGGTATAGCGGAGGTGGACTTGGCATAAATGGCCAAGGAATCACCCAACCATTGGAGGTTGTACCAAGACAACCATTTGCAGGTTTGGGTTATCAACGGGAAGAAGGAGAATGCTCAGAGGTAGCTGGAAAAAAATTCATCTCTTCATCACCTAATTCCAAGAAAGGAATCAAGCCACCTAGTCCCCATCAATTTAAGGACAAGCCAAGAAGGTATGAAAATCATTCAGATTCTACTTTTGCACATAAGAGAAGTGATTGCTTTCATAGATCTGCTAACTATGGTGTAGTTAAGCATCATACAAGGAAAGAGTGGGTTAAGAAGACAGATTTTACCACAAGAAGGGAGACCAAGAAGAATGAGAACGTTCTAAATCCTCCTATCATGAAGACACAGTGGAATGGGAAACGGTCTAATTTCTGCAATTTCTGCAAAATCAGTGGCCATTGGGAGAAGAAGTGCTGGAAGTTGCACCCCGAAATTTGCCAAGAGTCAAGCAAACATATGGCGAAAGAGCTCGTGAAGAAAGCTCCATTTACCATTCAAAAAACATGGTTACAAGAAAGAAATTCTTGGTTTGAGTTGGGTAAGCAGTTCATGATGTTTCTGCAGGTTATGTTTATGATATTTTTCAAAATTTCGAGTTTTATGGGGGCAGGTATCCGTCTTTTGATGAAAAGTGCTCAAAATTTTTCTGACTCGGAATCAACAAATAATGACACCATCACGAAGAGCTTGACAAGAGGAATCCGACGACGCTTCAATCACGTCAAACAGCCTCCGGATCGAAAAGTTATTGCAACCTGAAATTTTTTCAAATCAAGGCAAAGGTAGGAGAACCATGTGCACCGTAGACTTAAAGGAAGTGATCTTTATAGAAATCAGGATGGCGATGGTCTTCTCGACTTTAGAGGTGGTCGCGGCTCCGTTTTTTTTTGGTGTTGAAGCAATACCTGGGCCTGGGCTGGAGGCTGGAATCTGTGTAGTAGTCGATGAACATGGAGCTTTGGTTGGGCTCTGTATTCAATCTGCGTTCTCCTTGTCGGCACAAGCTGTCCCACCGGATTTGGCCAACGAGGGAAGCATCGTAGAGATGTTCGATCGCGTTCTGGAGAAGGAATTTGCAGAAAAAGAGTAGCCCGAAGGTGGATCAATGGCACACAACGCTATGCAGTGAATGGTGTCTCCTACGTGCGTCCCAGCACACCCATACAGCTTGCAGATTACCTCAACATTAGTGGAGTGTACACCTTGGGAGGCATTCATGATACTCCGAACGCTATATATTTTCCTGGCTACTTGCAGACTGCCCTGCTATCTGTGGAATACCGTACTTTTGTTGAGATCGGAAGTGGACAAGTTCATTTACAGTATAGCAAGAAGCAGCTGTGGCGGTGCTCTCTCCACTAAATGCTCTGTTGCACTCTCAACCGAAGCTTTGCATTGGCGGTTCGGCGTTGTGTTCGTGGTGTTGATGTTATCAAAGCACACAGCTTTGATAACCAACAAACCAATATCCCCGGTGTCTACATATAATGGGAACCAACAACAGATCAAAATAAAAAGTATACAAGAGAATCCAAATGAGTAGATTTCGGAGGTGAAGTTGCTTATATAGCTGGAACACAAGGATCGCCGTTCAGTAAAACATAAATGGGGAGCGGACATTTTTCACGTGAAGATTATGGTCATAGTTCACATGTAAGGGACATAAAATTTGTCAATGATAAAGGAGCGATAGTTGATGCTATTGTAAGATCCGTTGTAACTGCCCATTAATGTTGGAGGATTGGTAAGATCTCTTCCCATGATCGGTGTGCAGATGTGTTCGAGATCTCCGCTAGGGTTTTTGTGACCAGATGGTAGCCTTAGTACTTCTTCTACTTCTGAGGTGCCATTGGTAACCAGCTCCCTGGATGGCGCAGAGGCGATGTGGTGAATCTGTGCATAGAATTGACCGAAGAAGGGGCGATGCTCTTTGTCAACATGGAGGTTACTGATATCGATCGTGAGATTGTGTTTGACTGCGTGGTGATCGTGGATAGCTACCGGAGGTGGGATCCGACCCGTGGAGACATGTGGATATTCCTCGTGAAATTTGTGACAAGTTAAACCCTCTTCACTGGATCTGGGAATCAGATTTGACAAAGTGGTGGTGGATGTAAGTTCGGATCAGACAACGTGGTGGATGCGACAAACAGTTACATAGACAACGTGGTGGATGTGACAAATAGTTACGTTGACTGACCGCTGCAGATTCGTTTGATGTATCGTGCTAAAAAAAATGGCACGACATCCTTCACTTTGATATATATTTTTCCTTTCTATGTTTCAGTTGGGTAGATCTGTTGGCGTTTTAATTTCTGTTGTATATGAACTACAATTGTTTAAAGTGGTATCTGCAACGTGGATAGTAATGACCGTTAATGATACTGCATTGGAATAGAAATTCATGCCAATGTTTTCAGTTTTAAATATCATCCACGTGGAACATCTGAATGTGTTAAGTTTAAGCATTTGACAGATACTTCCAGCTCAATCAGAGAGATCATGGAGATGCAACATTGATCCAATTTCTGAACGAGATTATTTTTACCAAATGTCCTCATTACACAGACATTGTTTTCAGGTATTTTGTTTGGCCAAAGGGCACGTTCCTATTGTATATTTCTGTGCAATGATGTTTTCTCCCACAGGTCAATTATGTCTCTGCTTAAATCGGAATTTAGGTTTGTTGAAGGTGGCATGGTTTTAGCAGTAGCAACTGCTCTATTCCATGGTGTAAACCCTCGTGCAATTTTCTTGATGGGAGAAGGTATCATGATATGGCGCACCCCGTTGACAAAGACGCTTCTTCTCCTTGGTATCAGTAGTGTTATTAAAGAGATCGGTTCGTAGTTGTCACGCAGGGACACCGATAAAAGGTCGGGCCACTAGATTGCAGTGCAGGTGCGTGGCTTCATGATCGAGCGAGTTGCAAGTTCGCACAAAGACGATCAAGGCAGGAGCTGAGCTAGCAAATAAAACATATAGACAATGACGATAGAATACAGGCCTGCATGTCTGAGTTGGGCGTGCCGCTTACAAAGGAGCCTAGCTTTCATCAGTATGATGTATATGGTAATCTATTCGGATTACTGACAGCTCATCCTTTAACTCCCTTGGTGTCACTTCACCATTTGGATGTTGTGGAACCTATATTCCCCAACATGACCAGAGTAAAGGCATTGCAGCACTTAAGCAAAGCTGTAAAATTAGATTCAGCTGGAATAATGCAATAGTCTATTTGTTATGATAAGAAGCATGAATGGTCTATATCAGTCTCATGGGGTTATGCAGTTCAGATCTTCAGAACCATATTTTCCCTTGTGAGTGGGAGATGCCCTCCAGGACACTCTTGAATTGGTATAGAAGAGCAGAATTTACAGCATATGCCTTCAATACTAGGCCTGTGACTAGACATCCATGCCAGAAACCCTTCATATTTTACTTGAAGGATGTTCACTATGATAATGTGAGTGGAAAAATCATAAGCAATTATGCTAGACAGCAAGTAAAGCCTCCTGGATGCAGGTGGAGAATACCTTCCCCAGAGATCATAGATTTGATTCGGGTTGTGAAGAAACCTGATACATCATTATGGCAGTCATTACGACGAAACTGCTACAGAGTGGTAGCATCCAAAAAGTCAAGCCTTGATATTGAAGTGGGTCCCTGCCGGGAAGGTGAGGTCATTGGTGCATCATAGCACAGCTGCTGTACAAGAAAGTCTTTATCAGAAGGCCTATGCACGCATTTTGGGAGTAAATCAGCCAGCTTCTTAAAATAAAGGAGACCATGATATGCCACATCTTGGTGTAAATGCTTTCATCTTGATCTTATTTCTGATCAAAGTGCGTGAATGAATATGGTTTGGTCTCCTCTACATACATATGTTAAAAGGGGTTTTTGAACAATTTGTTTTTTTTTTTCCTTTGTGCACATATTTGGAACTTTAAATTACTTTGTAATTGCCATGTAAGCGGCCATAGTTGGCATCATATCTTGGCATCAAAAATTTGGCAATGCCATGTAAAAGGCCAAAGTGGCCAACGATGAAAGAGATGATGTAAAATATGCTTATGAAGCATTGGAAAAGGCTTGTTTTTAGCCACTCTTATGTAAGGGAGAGTGAGAGTGAGAGGCGTATTTTTACGCATTAAGCCTTGTTGGCATCTTTGTAAGCAAATGGGATCAGGAAATTTTCCTAAAGCCATTTTGGCATGTAAACTTGACCAATGAACCCTTGGCAAGTGTTGTAAATAGGTATGATCAGCTACAGGTTGCAGCTTTATGCAGATGTGGACTTTTGCATTCCGATTCTGAAGGACTGAGGTGAAGGGATCTTGAAGGGATGTTCCTTTTTCAGACATTTGTGTTGCAGCTTTATGCAGATGTGGGCTTTTGCATTCCGATTCTGAAGGACTGAGGTGAAGGAATCTTGCAGGAATGTGCCTTTTCAGGCATTTGTGTTGCAACAGTTGTAGGTGTTGGCATTATCTTTCGATTCCGAAGAACGGTAGGTGAAGGAGTCATGATGGAATGTGCCTTTCAGAGACATTTGCATACAGTTGAGTTGATTGAAGCTGATACTTTTGGAGACCAAAAGTTTTCTTTTCGGGGAGGTTTGATCCAGGAGGATCTCCACCAATGAAGAAGTTTACTTATGCACCATGAAGACACTTTATGATGGGTGACAAAGTAATGAGTGAATTAATTCATTATTTCATTTAAAAATTATGAAGTGGATAATGTTCTAAGTGAGTGGAAAATGAATCACCAAAATATTCACTTATTTTCCATTTGAGAAATTAGTTTTATGTGAGAATTGACCTCACAACTAATTTGCTATTTCTCATTAAGAGGTTGAGCTTTCTTGGCATGGTTAAGATCCTTGAAGTTGGGTTTGCCATTTTTGCCTTGAGTAAGTTTTAAAGTCCTAGAATCATGGAGTTTGTCTTTCCTTAAAATGTCTTGAGATCCTACTATTATGGATTGGGGAGTTATGGGGAAAAACTATATAAACTCATGATGTGAGCCTTTGAAAGGGGAGGAGAAAGGATAGGAAACTTAGCCTTTGAAAGCCATAGTGCTTGGCTAATGCTCAGCCATGGAATTGGAATGTATGAAAGCTTAATTTGAAGATGAAATATAAAGGATTTGCCTTCCAATTGAAGCAGGTCCGGAGATGTAACCCTAGTGAGTTGGAGGGGTGAACTCTGTTACCAATTTGGTTGTCTTTCGCTTATGTGTTATGTGCTTCCTGATTATGTTTAATTCATGTTAATATGTGTATGCAAACTAACATGCTCATTTAAACCTGTATAAGCCATAGTCATTTTAAAAGATCTTAGTACCGTACGCGTGTTGGTTGGGTAGTACTCGACCCGTGATCGGATCATAAACCCTCTACCAATAATTGTTACCCTATGTTGTTTTAGCTCCAAGTGTGAAGATATTTTATATGATTTTATTCTTTATACAGGTCTCGTATAACCTCGAGAATTCACCTTTGACTTAATGGTCACATATCTCATTTAATTATTGAATCTATAATCAACCATACGGTCCATTAGCATGGATTATATAATATGGTTTGAATGAGCCTTTGCCCAAGAGCATTTTCGACCCTTCCACTATCCATAGCTACGATTTTCCGCCATGTATATTTATATAGACTTTGGGGTATCGATTTTTCATATAGTTCGATGTACATATTATTATGAATTGAATTTTTTATGTGTTTGGCATTAATATATATACGCCTGGGTTGATATGACCACACATCATTGTACATAAGATTTTTAATCGAGTTTAAGATATGGAACTGGGCGTCAGGATCAGTCTACACGTAAGGCGTATAATCACAATTGATTTTGGTTTCTGTGTTAATCGCCGCGGTGTAAATCTTATCCACGTCAGGCGTCATGATAAGTAGATTAGTATTGTATGGTTTATGTCGTTCTCCATACCCCTTCGTTCGTTTACATGGTAAAGCCACATCGCTGGGGCTTGCTCTGCTTACGTGGTGTACAACACTCACGCCAGTATATGCACAGGACACATTGAATTTAATTCGGCTCTACACCCCATTAATGTTATACGACAGTCTTAACTCTCCACTGCTACCCTTCTATCTGTGTCTTGGGCTTCTACGATTTTTCCAAGTGGACGATGGTGATCAATTCCGGTTAGGGTCTAGGTGTCTGTCAAAGAATTATATAAGCCTTTGGTGTTGAGTTGAGTCAGTTTTCCGCGTTAATCAATTTGTTGTACACCTCTGCGTCTGCAAAATTCTACTTCTGCAGAGGGTTTTCTATTCTCCGTTACAGAGAAGAGTCATGGCGTACCTGTTTCACCAACATGATACCAGGTAATTACTTACGCATTCATTTTTACCGATCGTATGTTTGAATGATCCAGAAGGTTGCTCGTAACTTGCCATACGCCGATTCTGAGTATATCCTCAGTTGTTCGTAAGGTGAATGCGTTTTGTTTTGAGGATTTCAAGTTATACCCTCAGTGCAAAGTTTTGTTGTTTTCCATTTTTCGGGTTATCGTCGACCCTACTCTGGCGATTTCATAAAATGAGAACTAATTTGTGTTATGCATCCTGTGTAGCGTGCTTCACATCCCTTCAAGCGAACGTCTACTATTCAATTGATCTTTATGAGGTGGGTTTTTTTTTTCGTCCCGTCTCTGCATATAATTGTTATTTCCTCCTTTTCCTATTCGAGGGAGTTTCGTATTAATCCCTACTCTGTTTATAATTTCGATTCCAGGAGCTCGTCGAATTTGAGATTTGCGTTTCACAGGTATTGTCTTAATACCATGAGCATTTTCTTCATTCAATTGTTTTCCCACGATGGCGCCAATGGCTAATTCCCATTTTGGGTTTGAATTTGTTTTCTACAGGTAACCGAAGATCTCTTGCATGCTTATGAAAGCAGTCCGTAAACCTTTCAATCGTTATGGATGCTAACATAGGTCTCCTTGCCGTCCAGGTCGGTATACTTATGGGATTACTTCCCTTCTCCTGTTGCGTTGTTTCGTTGGGCGTCGAAACATTGTTCTCTTGTGATGTTGCGCAGTGTTCCTTGAGGAACGAGACTCTGTCAAAGTCGTGTTTTTTTTTTAATCGGTGTCGCTCCTGGATGGAACTCGTTTAAATTTGTTCTATTGAGATAGGGGTTTTGAGTTTCATACCCTAGCCTGATAGGCTCAGCATGTATTACGATATTTTTGGACATATATACTCCCTATTGTCTTCGGTCGAATTCAATATACGACACTACAGTATAAATTTACATGGACTGTCTGAATCGTGTATATGATTTCATACCATGGAATTTTGCTTTGTTTAGTTTGCTCGTCAGAACAATATTTGGTTCTCGGTAATACTAATGTTGTTCCAGATTCCGTGGTTACACTGAACTTGTTTTACCATTATCTGTCTAGACATATAAATGGCATGCAGGGAATTATGATTCCATTCTCATGTATAAACATATGGTTAATATGTATGCAGTTCTAGAATTTATATTCTCCTATTTTCCAAAGTTGTATATATATTTCTATTCGCCAGTTTCCTCTCATTTTCCTATATCTATTTACAGCTCTTGTCTACCTATATGTTTGGTGGTAGGTGTTTCTGTAGAGCTGGTCATGGGGTTGGAACTCATTCCCTTTTTTCTCTTGGTCAAGGGAAATAGTGGTTACATAAATGTTACTGTGTATACTTTTGAAAATAATTCAACTCTTTGCTCCTATACTTCTCAACTGTTTAATCATAAATTCTGCACTCTATGTATTCATTTTCAATGCTATAATATTAGAGTAGTTTCATGAGGCCACTGTCTCTGTTAACTCTTTTTTTTATAAATATTTACTCCTTTCCTCCACTATACTAAGTGTGGCTTACATACAGCCTTGTTGTTTTATACCATTTAATTTTGTGGAATTATAATGGAATGGTTTTCTGACCCTGAGGTCAGTTTATAGAGTCTCTCATTCCATTCTTTCATACACAGTATAAATTTTAATTCATTTCCTAATATTATTCTAGTATACTACAGTGAATTCAATTTCTCTAGCTTGTAGATATATTAAAATCATGCTAGGAAACAGAAGCAGATTAAAACAATTTCACAACCTTTTCCTGAAAGAACAAGGTATCCTCAGATTTAAACCAACCTTGGTTTAGACTTTCTGTGGGATTCTACTTTACAGGATTTTCCTCTACAACTATACATAATTATCAGGTTACTGCGTGATGATTAAATTCTGTTAAATGTAGACTAATAAAATTTAATACCTTAGAGACAAATTTTATTTTTTATATGTAGCCAATTCATACCATAATAAGCAGTAAGACAATTTAACTCAGAGACATACCACTCATGCAGTCGACCAACCTCCCAACCTTAGAGTTCTTCTGTCTCCCAGAACTCACCCCCGAGCTAAGATCACCTCCTGGAACAGATCAACATCTAATCTGTACAAGAGCAACTTATTTAAGCTATTATTCCCCAAAGCATGTTTCTAATTCTGCGTCGAGAATCTCAGGATGATTTTCTTCCTGTTTGCCTAGGCTTCCCAATTTAGGGATTATTTAAAGCTGTTTTATGCTTTTCCTCAGCTTTTCCAGCTTTTTACCTCTTCCCAACTACTTTCCTCATCATTGGGGAAATTCAGATTTTTCCTCAAAAATCTAAATCTAAAACTTACTTTCTTTCAAGGATTTTTGAAACGTTGTGGGGAAATATTTGCCTCATCCATCCTCACAGATTTAGCAAGTGATCTCATCATCTCATTTTGGTCAATCTGCACCACAATAATTTATTCATTTCCTCATTTAAATGTTTAATTACATTCAAAAAATAATTATCCTTTGGGGTCCACTCCCCTTAGGATTAAAGTTCAAGTATCTAACTTTAAAATTCAATCACATGAATTGGGGGTGTTACATATTCCCCCTCTGAAAATAAACACCGTCATCGGTGTTGTTATTCAACTACTAGAGTTCATTTTGCAAATAAAGATGGATATTTTTCCATCATTTCGGTCTCTCATTCCCAGGTAGCTTCTTCAGCAGTAAGGTGCTTCCACTGCACCTTTAATCTTGCTACCATTCTGCTTCTCAATTCAATTTCTTCCTGCTCCAATATTTGAAGCGGTTCTGGCAGAAGCTCCCCTTCTGGTTCCACCTGTACAACATTCCAATCAACTATGTGAGAAGCATCATGCACATATCTTTTTAACAATGAAACATGAAATACATCATGAACTCTAACATGGGGTGGTAAGGCCAGCTTGTAAGCCACTGGTCCCACCCTTTCTAATACTTCAAAAGGACCACAGTATCTAGGGGCCAATTTTGCACAACTCCCAGCCTAAAGGGTGCTCTTTTTGGGTTTAATACGCAAATATACATGCTCCCCAACTTTAAATTCTCTATGCACTCTTTTCTTATCCGCATAATTCTTCTGGCGATCTTGTGCTGTCTTGATGTTCTTTTGTATCTGTTTGACAATTATTTCCATTTCTTGTAAAGCATCTGGTCCCAACATTAGTTTGTCTTCTGGCTGACTCCAACTCAAAGGAGTACGACACTTCCTTCCATACAGTGCGTCAAACGGACTCATTTTGATGGAGGATTGGTAGCTGTTATTATAGGAAAATTTAGCTAAATGTAAGAAATCTTCCCACTTTGAGGGTCTATCCATCACATACATTCTCAGCATGTCCTCCAAAATTTGATTAGTTCTTTCCGTTTGACCATCAGTCTGAGGGTGGTAAGTAGTGCTAAAATTCAATTTAGTGCCCATTCCTCCAAATAATCCCTTCCAAAAGGCTGCTGTAAACTTAGCATCCCTATCAGAAACAATCACCTTAGGAACCCCATGGAGCCTTACTACCTCCTTCAGGAACACATTCGCTACTTGAGCTGTTCCAAAGGTGGATTTCATTGGTATAAAGTGAGCAGATTTAGTTAAAGTGTCTACTACTACCATTACAGAATCATGTTGGTATTTGGTTTTGGGTAACCCTGTAATGAAATCCATGGAAACTGTTTCCCTCTTCCATTCTGCAATGGGCAGAGGGTTCAGAAGGCCGGCAGGATGCTGATGTTCAACCTTAACTAATTGACATTCCATGCATCTACTTAAATATTCTGCTACATCTCTCTTCATTCCTCACCAAAACAACTTCTTTTTCAGGGCTGTTAACATTTTCTGATATCCTGGATGTCCTGCATAAGGTTGTTTGTGGCACTCATCCAGAATTTCTCTTTTTAAGAACTCTACATTGGGAATATACAATCTGTTTTTATAACAGATCAGCCCTTTTTGGTTTTGAGTGAAATCAGTTTTCTCCTTTTTCTGTAATTGCACCAGAAATGTTTCATAAATTGGGTCTTGGTTTGCTGTCTTATTCACCAAATCTTCTACATCAATCTGAGCATTACTTCCACTATTATTGATATTCTGACAAGCATCTCTGCTCAATGCATCAGCAACTTTATTTTCCTTCCCTCTAATATGTTTTATGTCCATGTCAAACTCACTTAAGACGACCATACGGCTTATCGGCATTCAAATCGGTTGGGAAAAGAAATATTTGAGACTAATATGATCGATCATCGATGTAAATTTTTTTCCAAGAAGATAGTGCCGCCACATTTTCAAAGCATGAATAACAGCTGCTAGTTCTAAATCATAGGCACTATAATTCTGTTTGTGTACCTTTAGTTTCCTAGATTCATAGGCAATCACTGAGTTTTCCTGCAAAAGAACTCCTCCCCATACTTCTCTACATGCATCCGTACATACCACAAATTCCTTGTCAGGATCTGCAATCTTCAGTATAGGGGCTGTAGTAAGTTTCATTTTTAGTTGCTCGAAACTGTTTTGGCATTTTGCAGTCCATTCAAACTTGACACCTTTCCTTTGTAAGGAAGTGATGAGATGTGCTAGGGAAGAAAATCTCTCCACAAATCTGCGATAATAGCCGGCAATCCCCATGAACGATCTAACTGCTGAAACATCAGTGGGTACTGGCCATTCTTTTAGAGTCAACCTCTTTTCGGTCCCGGCAATGGGAGCCTTGTTCAAAAATAATATGACCCAAATATTGGATTTTATCTTTATAAAACTCGCATTTGCTAAACTTGGCATATAGATGATTTTCCTTTAGAGTTTGCAATACTATTCTCAAGTGTTCTTTATGTTCCTCCTCACTTTTGGAGTAAATTAAGATATCATCTATGAACACAAGGACAAATTTATCCAAGTACTTGTTTAACACGCTGTTCATTAGGCACATAAATGTGGCAGGGGCATTTGTCAACCCAAAAGGTAGGACTACAAATTCGTAGTGACCATACCTGGTTTGAAAGGCTGTTTTGCTGATGTCTTCTTCTTTAATTCTAAGCTGGTGATAACTAGTTCTTAAGTCAATTTTCGAAAATACTGAAGCTCCTCTCACCTGATCAAAAAGATCATCAATTCTAGGCAAAGGATATCTATTTTTAATGGTCAACTTATTCAGTTGACGATAATCAATGCACATCCTGAAAGTTCCATCTTTCTTTTCCACGAACAACACCGGTGCTCCCCAAGGAGACACACTCGGTCTGATGTACCCTTTATCTAGCAGTTCTTGTAATTGCATTTTCAGTTCCATAAGTTCAGGAGGACTCATTCGATAACGCGCTCGGGAGACAGGTGTTGCTCCCCGCCCCAGATCGATTGAGAAATCAATCTCTCTGTTGGGGGGAAGATGAGGGATTTCCTTTGGAAAAACTTCCTTGAATTCTCTTATTACCGATACAGCATCCAATAATTCTTCTTCAGTTTTTTGTTCTGTTTCTTCCACATGCACTGCATAAACCTGGTATCCTTTTCTAGCTGTTCTTTTTAATTGCAATGCTGAAATTTGTCTTATAGAAATAGGTTTTTGTTTCCCTTTTAGAATAAAAGGTTTCCCTTCCTCATCTACACAATGCAAAGTTTTATCCCAGCAGTTCATCAAGGCTTTCTTCTTTTCCAGCCAGTCCATTCCGATCCGTAGATCATAAGACCCTAAGGGCAGAATGTTCAAGTTTACTTCTGTTTGAAACTCGTTTAATTTGATTGCTGTTCTGGGTAGTTTATGTGTTACCTTTCTCTTAGTTCCAGTGGCAAGCTGTACCAACCATGACTGTTGAAATTTTTCAGTTTTTAAGTTACATTTTTCTACAATCTTTGGACTAATGTAAGTCAAAGAAGCACCTCGATCAATCAAAACAGTAACAGATAGGTTAGAAATCTTACCGTCCATTTCCACCATGGTTGCTTGATGTTCTCCTTGCCGATTTTCTAGGGCTGCACTGATAGTTGGTATATTTCTGGCTATATCATTTACTATTGTCTCTCCCGATCTCTCATGAGCATATGAATGTTTCGATGAGGGCAGTCCCTCAAAAGATGGGGTTCTCCACAGCCCCAACATTTCAGAGGTTCTCTCATTTTGACTGTCCCTTCCTTTTTACTGTCTCCCTCTATTTGTTTGGAAGCTACTTGGGACTGAGCAGTTTGGCTTTCTTTAGGTTTATTAAACTTCTTCCGCTGCTGATCTCTGCCAAAATTTTTCAAATAGGCTGGTTTCTGTTTCCTCCCTTTGAACTCATTCTTATTTACCCAACTTTTTCCTTATTCAGTTTTTCCTTTGAACTGTTGGTAACATAATCTGGCTTTTCTAACAGCTTCGTCCATTGTTTTTGGGTTTTCAAATTCAATTTTTTCTTTGTAAATAGTAGGCAAACAATTCAGAAATCTCTGTACCTTTGCCTTCTCCTCCCTTATGTAGGGTACATATCTCAGCAGATTTGTAAACTTAGTAACAAACTCATCAATAGTGAGTTGTCCCAGTCTAAGTTCATGGAATTCCTTTGCTTTGTCATCATTGTAACGTTCATTTAGGTAGCGGTTTTTGAACTTAACCTGGAAATCTTCCCAGGTGACTGTCTTTTCATCGATGGCATGCACCATTTTCGTCTCCTCCCACCACAAGGTAGCTTTTCCTTGTAGCTGGTAAACAGCTAATCTGGCCTTCAGATTGCTATCATATTCATAAAACTGGAAATACTTGATCATGTTCAATAACCAAGCTTCCGCATCTTCCTCCTTCTCCCCATCATAGGAGGGAGGCTTGATTTTTCTAAATTCCTCCTGTAATTCCTTTTTCTGTTTGTATTGATGCCTTACTGCATCCTCATCTTTAGACTCATCAGTTTTCCTCTTTCCGGAACCTTCGTCTTCTTGGCTATTCCGCGATGTCAATTCCCTGATGAGCTTTTCCTGCTCCTCACTGGCTAATGACAATCTGTCATTCTGGCTTTTTATCTCAGCCAACTCTTGTTGCAATTCCCGCAACATAGCCATCATGGCCGCATTGGGATCCGTCTCACCACGCAGATCGACATAAATTTTGCCACCTTCTTCATTCTATCACCCCCACTTTACACTACATAGCACACGTCAGTGAAAAGAAAAAAAAATAAAACTTTTGTTACAGCAATAAAATTACACAGTGAGTACACAGAAATCGTGAGCACAATGTCACCAGCCCAGTTTTATAACTTGGGCTCTGATACCATTTGTCACACCTCCAAATTTCACACAGAAAAAATTTTTTTCCTTCACGAATTCAGGCTTTTAAGCATAGGTTTATTATGACATTTCAATTCTTTTCACCATGATACTTTTCATCATCACATCATGTCGCAATTAAACCCTCTACCACTACTTCTTACCTTATGTTGTTTTAGCTCCAAGTGTGAAGATATTTTATATGACCTTATTCTTTATACAGGTCTCGCATAACCTCGAGAACTCACCTTTGACTTAATGGTCACATATCTCATTTAATTATTGAATCTATAATCAACCATATGGTCCATTAACATGTATTATATACTATGGTTTGAATGAGCCTTTGCCCAAGAGCATTTTCGACCCTTCCACTATCCATAGCTACGATTTTTCCGCCATGTATATTGGTATAGACTTTGGGGTATCGATTTCTCATATAGTTCGATAATATTATGAATTGACTCTTTCATGCGTTTGGCATTAATGTATATACGCCTGGGTTGATATGACCACACCTCATTGTACATAAGATTTTTAATCGATTTAAGATATGGTAATGGGCGTTGGGTTCTACACGTAGAGCGTATCATCACAATTGATTTCGGTTTCTCTGTGCATCGCCGCAGTGACATTTTTATCCACGTCAGGCATCATGACAAATAGATTAGTATTGTATGGTTTATGTCATTCTCCATACCCCTTCGTTTGCTTACATGGTAAATCCATGTCACTGGGGTTTACTTGGTTTATGTGGTGTACAACACTCACTCCGGTATATGCACAGGACACATTGAATTTAATTCAAATCTACACCCCATTAATGTTATACGACAGTCTTAACTTTCCACTGCTACCCTTCGATCCGTGTCTTGGCTTCTACGATTCTTCCAAGTGGACGATGGCGATCAATTCCGATTAGGGTTCAGGTGTCTGTCGAAGAATTATATAAGCCTTTGGTGTAGAGTTAAGTCGGTTTTCCGCGTTAATCAATTTGTTGTGCATCTCTGCGTCTGCATAATTCTACTTCTGCAGAGGGTTTTCTATTCTCCATTATAGAGGAGAGTCATGGCGCACCTCTTTCGCCAACACGATACCAGGTAATCACTCATGCGTTCATTTTTACCTATTGTAGGTTTGAATGATTCAGAAGGTTGCTCGTAACTGGCCATACGCCGGTTCTGAGTATATACTCAGTCATTCGTAAGGTGAATGCATCTTGTTTTAAGAATTTCGAGTTATACCCGCAGCGAAAAGTTTTTTTGGTTTCCATTTTCCGGGTTAGCATCGACCCTACTCTGGCGATTTCATAAAATGAGAACTAATTTGTTTTATGCATCCTGTGTAGCGTGCTTCGCATCCCTTCAGGCGAACGTCTACTATTCCGTGGATCTTTATGAGGTGGGTTTTTTTTCGTCCCGTCTCTGCATATAAATGTTATTTCCTCCTTTTCCTATTCGAGGGAGTTTCGTATTAACCCCTACTCTGTTTAAAATTTCGATTCCAGGAGCTCGGTGCATCTGAGATTTACGTTTCACAGGTAGTGTCTTAACACCATGAGCATTTTCTTCATTCACTTGTTTTCCCACGATGGCACAAATGGCTAATTCCCATTTTGGTTTGAATTTTTTTTCTACAGGTAATCGAAGATCTCTTGCATGCTTATGAAAGCAGTCCGTAAACCTTTCAATCATTATGGATGCTAACATAGGTCTCCTTGCCGTCTAGGTCGGTATACTTATGGGATTACTTCCCCTCTCCTGTTGCGTTGTTTTATGGGCATCGAAACATTGTTCTCTTGTGATGTTGCACAGTGTTCCTTGAGGAACGAGACTCTGTCAGAGTACGTGTTTTTTGTTGGTGTCGCTCTGGATGGCGCTCATTTTAAATTTGTTTATTGAGATAGGGGTTTTGGATTTCATACCCCTAGCGATAGGCTCGGCATGTATTACGATATTTTGGACATACATACTCCCTATTGTCTTAGGTCGAATTCAATATACGACGCTACGGTGTAACTTTACATGGTACATTACGAATCGTGTATGATTTCATACCATGGAATTTTCTTTGTTTAGTTTGCTCGTCGAGAACAATATTTGGTTCTCGGTAATACTAATGTTGTTTGATTCCGTGGATTGCTGCGAACATTTTTACACGTATACGTACATGCATATAAATGGCATGCGGGGAATTATGAGTCCATTCTCATTTATAAACATATGGTTAATATGTATGCAGTTCTAGAATTTATATTCTCCTATTTTCCAAAGTGGTATATATATTTCTATTTTTCGGTTTCTTCTCATTTTCCTATATCTCTTTACATCTCGTGTCTACCTATATGTCTGGTGGTAGGTGTTTCTGTAGAGCTTGTCATGGGGTTGGAACTCATTCCCTTTTTCCTCTTGGTCAAGGGAAATAGTGGTTACATAAATGTTACTGTGTATACTGTTGAAAATAATTCAACTCTTTGCTCCTATACTTCTCAACTGTTTATTCATGAATTCTGCACTCTATGTATTCATTTTCAATGCTAAAATATTAGAGTAGTTTCATGAGGCCACTGTGTCTGTTAACTCTTTTTTTTTATAAATATTTACTACTTTCCTCCACTATGCTAAGTGTGGCTTACATACAACCTTGTTGTTTTAGACCATTTAATTTTCTGGAACTATAATGGAATGGTTTGCTGACCCTGAGGTCAGTTTACAAAGTCTCTCATTCCATTCTTTCATACACAGTATAAATTTTAATTCATTTCCTGCTATTATTCCAGTATACTACAGTGAATTCAATTTCTCTTTCTTGTAGATATATTAAAATCATACTAAGAAACAGAAGCAGATTAAAACAATTTCACAACATTTTCTTGAAAGAACAAGGTATCCTCAGATTTAAACCAACCTTGGTTTAGACTTTCTGTGGGATTCTACTTTACAGGATCTTCCTCTACAACTATATAGAATTATCAGGTTACTGCCTGATGATTAAATTCTGTTAAATGTAGACTAATAAAATTTGATACCTTAGAGACAAATTTTGTTTTTATATGTAGCCAATTCATACCATAATAAGAAGGAAGACAATTTAACTCAGAGACATACCACTCATGCAGTCGACCAACCTCCCAACCTTAGAGTTCTTCTGTCTCCCAGAACTCACCCCCGAGCTAAGATCACCTCCTGGAACAGATCCACCTCTAATCTGTACAAGAGCAGCTTATTTAAGCTATTGTTCCCCAAAGCATGTTTCTAATTCTACGTCCAGAATCTCAGGATGCTTTTCTTCCTGTTTTCCTAGGCTTCCCAATTTAGGGATTCTTTAGAGCTGTTTTATGCTTTTCCTCAGCTTTTCCAGCTTTTTACCTCTTCCCAACTACTTTCCTCATCATTGGGGAAATTCACATTTTTCCTCAAAAATCTAAATTTAAAACTTACTTTCTTTCAAGGATTTTTGAAAGATTGTGGGGAAATATTTGCCTCATCCATCCTCAAAGATTTAGCAAGTGATCTCATCATCTCATTTTGGTCAATCTGCACCACAATATTTTATTCATTTCCTCATTTAAATGTTTAATTACATTCACAAAATAATTATCCTTTGGGGTCCACTCCCCTTAGGATTAAAGTTCAAGTATCTAACTTTAAAATTCAATCACATGAATTAGGGGTGTTACATTGTAAATGCAGTTTGTTTTATGAAAAGTGTTAGGTGTCAAATTTCGAATTCTCCTCAAAGGATTAGAGAGAATCCTAGGATGTAATGAATACTCTATAAAAAGGAGGAAATCGAATAGCATAGGGTTGAAATTTTGCTGGAACAAGTGTACTATTTGGTGTTATCTGCAACTCTTTTTTTATCTTAATACAATTGTATCAGTTTGTTACTCAGGCTTCAGAAAAGGCTATGGATGATTGATGTTGTTATGTTTCTCCTTTATCTTTTACTTGTAGTGGCATGAGTGTATGTTACTTAGAACTCAGTGTGAAGGTGATCTAAATTCCTTCATATATTCATGGACTGTGTGACCTACTGTTTTATTGTTTTACTGATGCATCTAAGCCTTAACATGCCCTGACTTCCATATAAATTTGATATCCATGTTTAGTAAAAACATAAAGTGACCCCATAAGCCCAATGGATGCTTGTTTTTTGTAGTATAGCCAATTACTAAATTTAATCCATTTACTCACAGATTTAGCCATCTGAATTTTATTTGAAAATCATAATAACTTTGAGAGAGCCCTCTTAGGGTCAGGGGCCTAAGTCTGAGCTAAAATCCTAGTTTGAAATAGTTACTCAGGGTCTCCTTGATTAGCATCCTATCATGGTCTCATTTTGAGATAACATGGGCTAAAACATAATAATTAATTATTTTTAAAATAATTTTGGTGCTAATTATACAAAACTATTAAAAACGGTTTTATATAAAATTAGCCCCTCTAAAATATAAAACCCCTTAAATTTCACCCTTGGGCTAAAATTCGCCCCTAAAATTTTATGGGCTTGATGCATGACATCCAAATGAATATTAACACATAAACGTGGACCTATATGGGAAAAGAAATTAATAGGGCTAAAATAAGTGGAATGGGGTCATGTATATGGTGTCGAGAAGCGAGACCACGCAACCAAAATAATAATTTCACATAAAGTGCCAACCCTAAGGATAATGACAGTAAAGGATATACCACAGAACTAGGACACAATGCTAACCAAAAAATAGGGCAATGGAAGCAAGAGTACAAACCTATCCCACTGTTTCTGCCAAATATCCTCATCAATCCATGCCCAAAAGTCCCCATGAAAGCTAAGGAAAATTACTCAACTATACCAATAAAAATCCATACCTTCCAAGTCGAGAGGCCCACCTTCAAACATATAATCATAATAAGTGGGTGATGGACTACATGGTTGGCTTAGGAGGAAAATATAGTGGCTCATCGAGCTATGTGATGGCTACAAGGGGCTACCGATTGAGGACAATATATGAGAATTTTTTTTCTCCTATATACACTACCCATAGGTGGTGGGTAACATGTAGCTCCAAATGGGAAATGAGCTCTTGGAGAGTTGCATTAAGCTACTCCAATAAGAGGCCACGAAAACTCCGGAAATCTCTCTGTACCACAAACTTGTTAACTACACATACCAAAGACAAAGCAGGTGGGGAAACATGTTTTGTGGTGTCTTATGATCATCCCTACTTAGTATTAGGCCATAAAATCAAGAAGAAAGTAAAAATAAAGATTGTAATCTAAATGCAGCTAATGTATCATGAAAATATTGTACACTTTTAATTCTAATGAGGAAATGAACATGCATTGCATCCTACTCTAACATGCACATAATATAATGTCAAGTTCCTTTAGGGTACTACTATTTAAGGAGTTTCTCATTCACAATAAGAGGAATGGACTCCCCCTTAAGAGTCTCGAGAATGTAGGAGTTTATGTTTGCTATATCAAGTATCATGTATGGGCCTATCCATAAGTTATCCCATTTCTTATGCATGTCAGGCTTCATCTTCCTCTTATCCCACAAAAGTACAAGGTCATCACGTTTGAAGGATTTATTTTGAACATGTTTATCAAAATAAGCTTTCATTTGGTAGTGAAGGTGGCCAAGATGATCAAGGGCTTTCCTTCTATTTCTATAGGCCTTAAAAATTTGGTAAATATGGGCTTATATATCATCCTTTTGGATGGGGAAAGCTTCTAGGAATTCTAGGGTTGGAAAAACGAGTTGTATAACAAATTTTGCCTCAGAACGGTAGACTAATTTCAATGGAATAAACTTGATTGATTCTTTCACACTTGTTCCGTCAACACATAGAGATTACTTAATCTTGCTACCCCAATCTCTTTTATTCTCCCCAATAATTCATTTAATTATGTTTATTAGGTTCTTATTTCTTCACTCAACTTGGTGAGTTCCTTGAGGATTATAGTTATACCAATGTGACAATATTATATGATATTTATTGCACATGGATGTTAAAAGGCACATATTCAAATGACTTAACATTGTTAGTAACAATCTTGGCTAGGACACCAAACCTAGTTATATTTTTGTCCTCAACTAAGTCCATAACTACATGATCAGTTTATTTCTTGGTTAGTGAAACACTCAGTAGTAGTAGTGAGAACCCACCTTTACCCATGGCTCGAGTTATTCTTGTATTCACCAATAAAATACAAGCCCCATTATTAGAAGGGTGCATCCACAACAAAATTTATTAAAGGCATGGTAGAAAGTTGTTGTTTTCCAACAAATAATTGCCATGGTTGGCATATTTTTACAAAGTTAAATTATTTGAATGGAAAGTGGCCTAAAACCATGGTATTCATTCATCCTTGATATTTATCCTCGCATGGTATTGTAAGTGACATATATCGATGATATTCATTCACCTATGGTATGTATCAAAACATGATATTCATCCACACATGAAATTTACGTGTGATATTGTAACTAAAAAATACTATAAGTAAGAAGTCACATTTTGTAACAAGACTATAAGTAATAAATGAGGGTGGAAACTATAGAGGAGAATATTCAACCTATTATTATTGTTGTGATTTTTGTTATTTACTAATGTGGTAGTCATTTAAGGTCATCCCTCTCATAAATATGCTAACATGCATAAACTTTAGAGAAATTGACCTCTCATATGTGCTTTCTATTTATGTGACTTGAAATAAAGATGTTATATTTATCTTATTTATTGGTAGTTATTCTCCTTCACTAAAACATGTACATAAAAAAAAATCCACTTCAATTCATCCATGATTAGGAAACATATCCTTTTTCAATTATGACCTGAAATAAAGCTTATTATAGTTTACCTATAGCTTGGCCATTATTCTCCTTTAATGGAGCACATACCTAGATAGTTTAGTTACTCCAAGGTATTGGAACAAATCTTGTTTCCACTATTTCGAGGTGGTACGAATACCTAGTTAGTAATGGCACATTACATTACATGAGGAGTTTTCAATATTTAGAGAGCTCGGATCCCTAGGTGACTTGGGCTTATGAATCCATGTACTCAATCTATTCTATTCAACACATGCTTAACCATGCACGTTGGCACAATTTGTTAGACATATTATGGTTAGGTTTTTGGGGCAAATCACTTGCATGGATAGTTTCAACGTAAATTTCTCTTCAATTCTTCTGTAGAAGATAAATGATCCTTCCTTAGTTTGGTTATAACACATAATTTCTGACCTAATTGCATTGTAATTTATTTTTTCATTTGAGATGTGATTGGTTATGCAATTTGAGCTTACTGAGGTAGAAATTGAAAAAAATTCATTAATATTTTTAAACATTTTAACATTTTAGATATGACATGATGCAGTACTATGGACTAGTTTCTTAGGTTATTTTTCGAACATATACAGAGGTCAATGTTTTCATTTATTTAATAAAATTTTGGACATGACATGATGCAGTATTATAGGCTAGCTTCTTAGGTAATTTTTTGAACATATGCAAGTGCCAATGTTTTCAGTTATTTAATAAAATTTTGCAAGAGAAAGTTGGTGTAGTGTTTATTGTAAAAGGAATGAATTTGTGATTGACTTTTTGTACCGATGTTTTGTGACTTAACATGGTTTCTACTTCCATCTTGAACAAAACTATTAAATGGTGAAATATTATATTGTTTTGCAGGTCATATTACAAGGTGTGTGAAGTTGAGTTAAATCTAATGATTTATTTTTTTATTAAGTTAAAAATAGGGTGTGTATGATTATATATTTTTAAAATATTATGTTATTATGTGTGGAATTTTTTTTTAAATCAATGTGCATATATGCAATTTCAACCATAACATAACTCTTCATATAATTATTTAAAAGGTGTTAGCTCCATGGAATAGCGCATGCCTTATAAGCAAGAATTTGGTGGTTCTACTCCATTGTGCCCTAAGATGATTCAATCAATGATATTGTATTTTATTTTTAGTTAAATAATTTTTATATTTATTTATTTCAATGGTGAGATATTTTTCTAGGTTCATTGAATTATGTTGTCTCTAAAGATAGAAAAATGATATTGGATTGTATTTAAATATAGTTTGTTATTGTCTCTAGAGACATAATAGCTAGGATTAGAGACATATTGTCTCTATAAAGGCAATGAGGCAATGAGTATTTAGTCCTAACACTTATCTCTCTAGAGAAAAAAATAAATTGTCTCCTAAAACACTCACGTAAAGACAATATTTAAGCCAATATACATGTTTCTTTTGTCTCAACTTAACACAATCTATGCAAAAATTATCTCAAATATTATCTTTAAATCTTCCTTTGAGTTTTAGTGGTAGCTGAGAAACCACCCAAAATATTTCATAACAACTCAAGAATTTATTTGACAATAAGAAAACTAAGGAACTTAATGAAAAGTAGGAAAATTGTCTTCATGATTAGAGGTTGTAATTTTGGGCTGGACCTCCTTCATGGATTCATGGTTTCACTTGGTGGTGGCCAACTACAAAGAAATATTGTAATGAATCTGAGCATATTGTGATGTGGAATGTGGCTTACCTTTCATTCTTTATGGGAGCTTTTTTTGGTCTCTCATCAGATAAGTACCCATCTTGACATAAATTTCTAATGTAAACCATAATGCATAAAATGGAAACTATGACCATAGATTGTGTATCTATGAATTTCTTACTACATAGATATTACATAGATATAATAGATTGTGTACTTTTTTTTTTTATTTATGTTACAGTAGGATAAATATGGATTTAATAGGTACTATAGCTATGTAATGTTCATATTCTTTCTTGTGTGACATATAGTAAGCTTTAGAATGGTGTAAAAATCATTTTAATAAAAGTTCATTTATGAAAACTATTCCTAACACAAGTGGAGCTAACTTGTTTTAGTAATAAGATAGTTGTAACCAATATAGGCAGAAATGATGTGGTGCTATCTTTTCAAACGGGTAGAAACCAAACGGCTACGGAGGACGTGGCACCGCCAGTCACAAATTAGCCGTTGATTAAAAAAGCTCCGAGGCAGAGTTATATAATGAGGATTTTGATTATGATGTTCACAAGTTAAATTGGTTTTGATTCTCCTCTTCAAAGTTGGAGACAGAGAGAATGTTGTTTTTAAACGACTTGGTGAAGGAGAGCCTGCGAATGCATCCTCCGACGCACTTTGTTTTGTCTCACGCTGTGACGGCTCCATCGAAGCTGGGTGGTTATGACATCCCCGTGAAGTCTAACATGGGTAACGACCACCGGCTTTGGAGAGAGGTTGGGGAGTTTCGACCCCAGCTCTTCCTGGAGGAGGAGAAGGACGTTGACATTGCGAGACTGAATAGAAGTTAAATGATGCCATTCGGTGGTGGGAGGAGGATCTGGCCATTGGCACTGGCCCTTATGGATGTGTGGAATATGGAGGAGCAGTATGCTTTCACTGTTGTCAGTAAGAATCCACCAGAAAGAATCTGGACGAATGGAGCGCTGCCCATGAAGTCCCCATGCTCCATTATTCCTGTGGAATGCAGGCGGTGATTGTTGCATTGAGAATTTGCGGAGGCAAAGTATCGACTGTATATACCTTTCTTCTTACACGAGGCCGACATCACGCTGCTTCCACCGGTGAATTTTCTTCCATTAGGATGCCATTTTTGGATTTCTTCCAAGTTTGAAATATTGATTTATATTGCATATTTTTATGATCAATTTCTAAGAAATATGGTCTCACGCAAACATGATCTCTATTCTTTTTTTCCATTGATGTATAGTTTTATCCAATTAATTTTCCGATTAATCATATTATTAAAAGATTTGATTGATAGGGTTTGCGCCTTCTTTTAATCAGGATACTGTTTGCGCCTTCTTTTAATTGCTTTCTTTTAAGCCGATGTCTTTGTCCTGTACTGCTAAAATCAACCTTCCAATTCAATATGCAGGGTCTCCCACGACAAGATAAGATTACAACAAATTGGATCATTGGATGTAAACAATATCCTAAAGAAACCTAGTTCCTACTCGACGAGAAAGGTAAGGTATTTCTTGAAGTAAACCCATTTCAATGAATTATATGTAGGTTTTTTTTTCATTTTTAGGTGGTTCTATAATTTTTGGATTAATACTGTGTTCGTGTTCGTAATAGCACTAATTTTTCTTATTGCAACTTTATTTTCGGTGTCTAAAACCCAATCTATTCATCTCAGTTTTATTAGTAAAACCCAGTCTATTCATCTTAGTTTTATTATTCCATTTTCTTTCTGGTTTCCTGGGCTCGCCATAGTTTCTTCTTAATTCATATCAGCCAGTTGTAATCTCTCCCAAATTTCTTGGTTGTAATTTAGATATTTCTTTGTTGGATCTATCAAATCAAATCTCTCTCCATACTGACTAATAACAAATTGGATCATTGCATGTAAACAAGACCCTAAAGAAAGGACAGTTTCTGCCTCTTCATTTTGTATTTCTAGAAGTAAACCCATTTCAATGAATTATATGTAGGCTTTGTTTTCATTTTCAGGTGGTTCTATAATTTTTGGATTAATACTGTGTTCGTGTTCGTAATAGCACTAATTTTTCTTATTGCAACTTTATTTTCGGTGTCTAAAACCCAATCTATTCATCTCAGTTTTATTAGTAAAACCCGGTCTATTCATCTTAGTTTTATTATTCCATTTTCTTTCTGGTTTCCTGGGCTGGCCATAGTTTCTTGTTAATTCATATCAGCAAGTTGTAATCTCTCCCAAATTTCTTGGTTGTAATTTAGATATTTCTTTGTTGGATCTATCAAATATCAAATCAAATCTCTCTCCATACTGACTAATAACAAATTGGATCATTGTATGTAAACGAGACCCTAAAGAAGGAAAGTTTCTGCCTCTTCATTTTGTATTTCTTGAAGTAAACCCATTTTAATGAATTATATGTAGGCCTTTTTCATTTTCAGGTGGTTCTATAATTTTTGGATTAACACTGTGTTCGTCATATTACAACTCTATTTTCGGTGTCTGAAACCCAATCTATTCATCTAGGTTTTATTAGTAAAACCAAGTCTATTCATCTCTGTTTTATTATTCCATTTTCTTTCTAGTTTCCTCCGCTGGCCATAGTTTCTTCTTAATTCATATCAGCCAGTTGTAATCTCTTTGTCTCAAATTTCTTGGTTATAATTTAGCCAGTTGTAATCTCTTTGTCTCAAATTTCTTAGTTGTAATTTAGATATTTTTTTGATCTATCAAATCAAATCTCTCCCCATACTGACTGTTCTATGATGTTTTTTCAAATATTTTTGAGAATTTTGACTTTATAAATTATATCTAACTTGACTAATAGTTAACGTTTAATTTCTTTCTACATAAAAATATTTAGAATATTTATAAATTAATAAAATATTAGCATAATGTTTTAAATATTAAATATAAACATAATGTTTATAATGTTATAAATTAATAAAATAATAAACATAATATTCACAATATTTATAAAATAATAAAACAATGAACATTGTACTAGAAATTTTACAAATGTACCTATCAAATAATTTGGTATCTTCGTCTTTAAAACAAATTGAAGGGTTGTACCATACGTAACTGAATTCCATTTTAGGTATCTTCGTCCTTGAAATTGGGTCAAATCTGAGAAGAAAGTACCTAGAATTCCATTTGTACGTCCAAATAATTCCATTTTATTTATAAATTAGTTTTTGGGAGCATTAAAGCACAAGTATTAGTATTGGTTGATTAGCCTTAGAGTTTTGTGACTCTTTATCTCTCCTATTTTCTTTTGATGTTTTTTCATTTATGTTTGATTTTATAAATTATATATTTTTAATTTTTTTTAAACTAGAAATATTGAGTATTTATAAATTAATAAAATAACATTTAGAATATTTATAAATTAATAAAATAATAAAAATTGTTGTGGAAATTTTATAAATGAATCTATGAATAATTAGATATTTTCTGCTGTAAAATAAATTGAACACTTAATTGTATTGGAAATTGGGTCAAATCTAAAATAATTAGTATATATTCTATTAAACAAATTGAATTGGAAATTACATTTAATCTAAAAATAAAATACTTATTGAATAATTCCACTTGTATGTCTAAATAATTCCATTTTATTGATAAATTATTCCATTCCAAAGTTTTTAATTATTTTCTTGGAGCTTTCTAATAAACATAAAGTCAAATCACAACTATTGGTTGAATAGCTTTATAGTTTTGTAAGTCTTTATTTTTAATTGTTGATTAGCTTTATAATTTTGTGAGTCTTTTTTTCAATTAAAAATATTAGTTGACTTTAACATGTGGTCCTCAAAATTAGTTTTGAATGACCTTTTTTAATAAAGAAAGGTATATTTTCTAATGATTTAGATGAGATTATTGGATTTCTTAAAATGATTTTCAATTATGTTTTTATGATTTACAAATATGTTTTTCATTTAAAAATAAATTTTCATTTTTATCTTATAACTTGTGTTAGATTTTGTTTTTACATTATTACTTTGGTTAAATTCAATGTATTTTAAATTGTATTATCTGACATTCAAATTATTTTAAAGAATTTTTGTTATATTTAAACATTTATTAATAGCTTTTAATTTATTTTGTTTTTGAATTATTTCTTCATTAATATTCTGATATAGAGTAAAGTATCATAAGCTTGAGTAGGCTAGCCTAGGCTACTAAAGAATAGACTAAGGTAAGCTAGAGTAGGTTAGGCTAGGGTATGCTAGGGTAAGCTAGAGTAGGCTAGGTTAGACTAGGGTAGGTTAAGCTAGGCTAGGTGAGGCCAGGTTAGGCTACTAATACCTAGGATAGACTAGGTTAGGCTAGGCTAGGTCAAGCTAGTGTAGGTTAGGGTATCTTAGGCTAGTCTACCATAGGATAGGATAGGATAGGATATACTGGGCTAGGCTAGGCTAGGCTAGGCTAGGATAGGCTAGGCTATGATAGGTTAGGCTAGGCTACAATTGCCTAGCATAGAGTATGTTAGGCTAGGGTGGGTCAAGGTAGGACACGCTAGGCTAGGATAGGTTAGACTAGGTTAGGCTAGGCTAGGTTAGGGTATCTTAGGCTAGTCTAGGATAGGATAGGATAGGATATGTTGGGCTAGGCTATGGTAGGTTAGGCTAGGCTAGGTTAGGATAGGTTAGGGTAGGTTAGGTTAGGCTAGGTTAGGTTAGGTTAGGCTAGGTTAGGGTAGGTTATGTTAGGTCAGGTTATGCTAGGTTAGGTAATCCTAGGATAGGATAGGCTAGGATATGATAGGCTAAGAGTAGGGTAGGCTAGGTTAGGCAAGGTTAGGTTAGGCTAGGGTAGGATAGATTAAGCTAGGCTAGGTTAGGCCACGATAAGATAGGCTATGTTAGGCTAAGTTAGGATAAGATAGGCTAGGCTAGGCTAGGTTAGGCTAGGTTAGATTAGGTTAGGTTAGGGTAGGATAGGTTAGGTTAGGTTAGGTTAGGTTAGGCTAGGTTATGTTACGGCTAGGCTAGGCTAATGTAGGTTAGGTTAGGATAAGATAGGATACAGTAGGCTAGCCTAGGTTAGGCTAGGTTAGGTTAGGTTAGGTTAGGTTAGGATGACATTGATTAGGTTAGGCTAGTTCAGGCTAGGATAAGATATGCTAGGTTAGGTTAGGATAATATAGGCTAGGTTAGGCTAGGCTATATTATCCTAGGGTAGGCTAGGCTAGGGTAGGTTAGGTTAGGCTAGGCTAGGCTAGGCTAGGCTAGGCTAGCGTAGGTTAGGCTAGGCTAGCGTAGGGTAGGGTAGGGTAGGCTAGTGTAAGGTAGGCTAGTGTAGGATAGGCTAGGGTAGGCTAGGTTAGGTTAGGCTAGGGTAGGCTAGGTAGGGTAGGGTAGGCTAGGCTAGGCTAGGGTAGGTTAGGCTAGGGTAGGGTAGGCTAGGGTAGGCCAGGTTAGGCTAGGCTAGGCTAGGCTAGGCTAGGGTAGGTTAGGCTAGGTTAGGCGGCTAGGCTAGCGTAGGGTAGGCTAGGCTAGGCTAGTGTAAGGTAGGGTAGGATAGGGTAGCATAGGGTAGGTTAGGTTAGGTTAGGCTAGGCTAGGTTAGGCTAGGATAGGGTAGCCTAGGGTAGGATAGGGTAGGTTAGGGTAGGTTAGGTTAGGTTAGGCTAGGCTAGGTTAGGCTAGGCTAGGCTAGTCTACGATAGGCTAGGGAAGGCTAGGTTTAGCTTAGGTACGCTAGGGTAGGCTAGGGTAGGCTAAGCTAGGCTAGGATAGGCTAGGGTGGGCTAGGCTAGGCTAGGGTGGGTAGGCTAGGCTGGACTAGGATAGGTTGGGCTGGGCTAGGCTGTGCTAGGCTAGGCTCAGCTCGAGTGGGCTAGGCTAGGCTAGGCTAGGCTAAGCTAGGGTCGGCTAGGGTGGGTTAGGTTAGGTTAGGCTAGGTAAGGTTAGGTTAGATAAGGTAAGGTTAGGTTAGGTTAGGCTAGGTTAGGCTATGCTATTCTAGACTAGGCTAGGTTAGGCTAGGCGAGGCTATGTTAGGCTAGGGTAGGGTAGGGTAGGATAGGTTAGGGTAGGTTTTGTTAGGTTAGGCTAGGTTAGGCTAGGCAAGCTATGTGGGCTGGGTTAGGTTGGGTGAGGGTTGGGTGAGGTGAGGCTAGGTTGGGTTAGGCTAGGCTAGGCTAGGCTGGAACCCAGGTTAGGTTGGGCTGAGCTGAGCTGGAAGGCTGGGCTAGGTTGGGTTATTACGGCGAGCTGAGGCTGGGCATTGGGTCAGGATTACGTATGTTGGGGTGAGCTGAGTTGAAGCTGAGCTGAGCTGAAGTGAGCTAGGCACCATTTATGGGCACAAGTTGAGTTGGGTTAGGCTGAGCTGAGTACTTACTGCCTGGGGCTACGTTAGGTTAGGTTGGGTTAGGCTAGGTTAGGCTAGGTTAGGATAGGATAGGATAGGATAAGATAGGATAGGATATGAGAAGATAGGCTAGGCTAGGCTAGGTTAGGCTAGGATAGGCTACGCTAGGATAGGCTACGCTAGTATAGGCTACGCTAGGCCAAGCTAGGCTAGGCTAGGCTAAGCCACGCTAGGCTAGGCTAGGCTAGGCTAGGCTATGCTAGGTTAGGGTAGGGTAGGTTAGGTTAGGGTTGGCTATGTTAGGCTATGCTACGATTTGATATGTTAGGCTAGGCTAGGTTAGGATAGGGTAGATTATGTTAGGGTAGGGTATGCTAGTTTAGGCTTGGTAGGCTAGGCTAAGCTAGGCTAGGATAGGTTAATCTAGGCTAGGTTAGGAAAATCTAGGTTAAGTAAGCTTAGGCTAGGTTAGGCAAGGCTAGCATAGGCTTGGCTAGGCTAGGTTAGGCCACACTAGGCTAGAATAGGCTAGGTTAGGTTAGGTTAGACTAGGCTAGGTTAAGGTAGGCTATTCTAGGTTAGGTTAAGCTAGGCTATGATAGGTTACTTTAGGCCACACTAGGCTAGAATAGGCTAGGTTAGGTTAGGTTAGACTAGGCTAGGTTAAGGTACACTATTCTAGGTTAGGTTAAGCTACGCTATGGTAGTTTAGGTTAGGTTAGGCTTGGATAGGTTAGGGTAGGTTAGGTTGGGTTAGGCTAGGCTATATTGGGCTTGGTTAGGCTAGGGTAGGCTAGGGTAGGCTAGGATAGGTTAAGCTAGGTTACGTTAGGCTAAATTAGGCTAGGTTAGGTTAAGCTAATTTAGGTTAGGTTAGGATATGATTGATTAGTTTATGCTTGTTTAGGCTAGGATAGGATATGCTAGGTTATGCTAGGATAAGATAGGTTAGTTTAGGTTAGGTTAGTCTAGGTTAGGTTAGGTTAGGCTAGGCTATGCTAGGTTAGGTTAGGTTAGGTTAGGTAGGCTAGGATAGGTTAAGCTAGGTTAGGCTAGGTTAGGTTAGGCTAGGTTAGGTTAGGTTAGATTAGGTTATGCTAGGTTAGGTTAGGTTAGGTTAGGTTAGGGTAGGCTAGGTTAGGCTAGGTTATGGTATGCTAGGCTAGTCTAGGTTACGCTAGGCTAGGATAAGTTAGGCTAGGTCAAGCTAGGCAAGGTTAGGCGAGGTTAGGTTAGGCAAGGTTAGGTTAGGCTAGGGTAGGGTAGGTTAGGCTAGGCAAGGCTAGGTTAGGTTAGGTTATGTTATGATAGGTTAGGTTAGATTAGGCTAGGCTACTCTAGGCTAGGTTACGCAAGGCTAGGTTAGGTTAGGCAAGGTTAGGCGAGGTTAGGTTAGGTTAGGCTAGGTTAGTTTCAGCGTGGTTAGGCAAGGTTAGGTTAGGTTAGGTTAGGGTAGGCTAGGATAATTTAGGATAGGTTAGGCTAGGCTAGGTTAGGTTAGGCTAGGTTAGGCTAGACTAGGCTAGGTTAGGCTAGGTTAGGTTAGGTTAGGCTAGGCTAGGCTAGGCTAGGTTAGGCTAGGCTTGTATAGTAGATGGCATAAGGAATCAGGTATTTTTGTCCCAACACAGCTCCTAGGGTTGTATCTGAGGCATCTATTGAAATATGAAAAGGTAATTTCCAGTTAGGTCCCCTTAAAATAGGTGCTTCAGATATTTTTGTTTTCAGGGTTTCAAATGCTAACTGGTAATCAGAATTCCATTTGAATCCACAATCCTTAGTGAGTAGTTTGAAAAGTATAGATGCTATCTTGGTGAAGTTTTCTGTAAATATCCTATAGTATCCTGTAAATCCTAGAAAACTCCTAACATCTTTTTGACTTGGAACTAATAGTCTAGAGATGACTTCAACTTTTGACTCATCAACTCTAATCCCATCTCCTAAGATATGATGTCCTAGGACAATCACTTCAATAAACATCATGAAACATTTTTCATGACTCAGTGAAAGATTTACTTCTTTACACCTTAGAACATTTTCCAAGTTTTATGAGGCTTCTTCAAATTTATTACCAGAGACTATGAAATCATCCATGTATACTTTTACACAATCATGTATTAGATCTGAAAAGATTCCCAATACTTCCCTTTGGAATGTTGCAGGTGCATTGCATAATCCAAAAGGTAATATCTGGTAGGCATAAGTTACCCAAGGACAGGTAAATGTGGTTTTATCTTAATCCTCAAGTGCAACCTGAATTTGATTATAACCATTGAAACCATCTGAAAATGAAAAGTACTTTTTGCCTGCTAATGTGTCTGACACTTAATCTATAAAAGGTAAAAGAAAATGATCTTTTAGAGTAGCCTTGTTTAATTCTCGGTAGTAAATGCATACCCTCCATTTGCCATTTTTCTTGGGTACAATCACCAAAGGAGAAACCCACTAACTATCTGAAATGGGATAAATAAAGTTGACATTTAACAATTTCTACAACTCTTCTTTAACAATCTCCCTAAGGTTTGGATTCATCCTTATCTCAGGCTGTCTAATTGGTTTACAATTTTCCTCTATGTAGATATGATGAATGAAAGTCTTAGGGTTAGTCCCTTTCATATCAATGTATTCCCATGCATATGGAGAGGAATGTCTCTGTAATATTTTGACTAGCTTCTCTTGGCGAGATTTTTGCAGGTTTTTATTTATGTTTAATGTTTTTCCTGGAAATATTTCAATTGTAGAGCTGCCAAATTCTTCCATGGAGTAAAGAGACATTTTTCTTGATGACAAAAATTCAATATTGGATTCTTCTTGAAATTTTTCATGTTTGTATTCTGAATAAGATTCATGATTTTCTAGAACATTTAGAATCTGATTATCTTCACTAATTTTTGAAATAGTGAAGAGAGGTTGTATATCTTCTTCATCATCAATCCATTGAGTTTCATCTATTTCTGTGATTGTTCTTACTGGAGGATACAAAGTAAATTTCTTGGTTGAACTACCATAAGAGATGTATATATCACTAGATCTACAACTAATGAAGGCATCAAATATAGCTAACCAAGGTCTTCCTAGTATAATAGGATGTCCTCCTAGATCATTTTTAGGAGTTAGGATCATGAAATTCACAAGATACTCCCAAGAATCTAAGGATACTGAAATATCTTCTAATACCCCATCTGGTTTGATTACATATCTATCTGCTAATTGTAGTAATGTGGGTGTATAAAGAAGATTAGGAAGTTTTAGTTTTTCCATGGTCTTCTTACTCATGATATTTATTGCTTCTCCAAGATCAATTAATGTGTTTGGTATTTCAATTCCATTGATATGTGTTTTTACAACTAGATTTCTGGGATCTAGATATTTTGGAATAGCAATCTTTCCCATCATTATGTCTACTATTTATCCTACCAGTTGTATTCTCTTTATCTCTTTTATTTTTATTCCTGTTTTTTTCATACTCAACTCCTTTATTTTTTTTTCTAAGATAGGGATCTCCTTGATGGCTTGTAATAATGGAATCTTAATACAAACATTTCTTAGTTCATCTAGGAAATCATAGTTAGGCATCATAATTTGTTTCTCTACACCTTTATCAATTTGTAATCTTTCAGGAAAAGGAGGTGTAGTAGTAGATGTTGATGGTTGCTCTAACATAGGAGTTGAAATCACTGGTTCTTTTTGTTTTTATTTTTCAATATTTTGGTTTTGAAGAGATGTGCTTCCTTCAAAACTTTTATTTACTGTAGAGAATCTTTCTTAGAATTATTTGTTCTTGTATAATTACAGAAGGCTTCTTATTTTCAAGTATTCCTCCAGACCTAAGTTGGAAATCATTAAGGTCTAAAGGAGTAATCAAATATGTTGGAAATTGTTCTCCTTCTATCATATATGTATTCTAAGGATTTTTATTGTTGGGGTTTCATGTTGATTGGGTAGGTAACTGGTTTGATTTTGAGGAAATGGTAATGGAAGTGGTGGATTTTGATTCTAATTTTGAGGTTGTGGATTCTGCTGAGGATTTTGTTAAGGAGGAAAATTTGGATATGATGGATAAGAGGGAGGATATTGATAATACTAAGAGAACCTACCATAAGGATTTTGTGCTCCTTGAGCCCAATATTGAGATTGATTTTGAAATTGGGGCCAAGATTGCTGCCAAGAATTCCAATTTGGTGGGGGTTGATTATACATCTGATTATTAAACCCTTGTGTTTGAGGTCCCTTCCAAGGTCTTCTAGATACAAAATTAAGAGATTCTGTGGAAATTGGGGTAGTATCTTCTTGAAAGATAGCTTTAAAGCCAGGAATTGAAGGACAATTCTTGGTCTCATGCTTTTCTGAACAAATTTCACAGGTCTCTATTACTTTTGCATCAAGAGAACACTCTCTTAAGGCATGTTTCTTTCTACATTTGGGACAAAAGATTTCCAAGGCATTAGTTTCAGCTTTCTTCTTGTTTTTTAGCTTAAGGGTATCTATTTTTTCACTAAGAATCCCTAGGATATTAGTTTTGAATTCATCAAGCATATTTCCTATTTCTGCCCTACTTATTGTTCCAGTTGCAGATTTTATTTCCCTTACAAGAGCAGGGTCTCTTGGTCCTTTCAAGATTTTAGATTTTCCTGTTGAGAGATTGATACATAGTTTTACTGTATCAGGTAATGAAATTTGAGATATGTCTCCTTTTCCCATCATGTTAGAGATATCTATCCATTCATCCCTAATTGTTTTCAACAAAAGAGCTTTCAAAGTGTCTTGATCTAAGTTTTTCATTTTCTCCCTTTTAATTTTATAGTTAAATATTTCAAGTAAATCTTCTAGATTTTCATCCTCTTTTTGCATCATCTTGAACACTTCTTCCTTATGGTTTACTAGTATAAAGTAATCCAGATATCTTTCTAGAAATTCTTTCCTCATATCATTCCATTTCCCTATAGATCCAGTGATTAGACTCATAAACCATTTTAGTGCCGCTCCTTTCAATGTTGAAGGGAAAAGTTTAAGTTTTTGAGCATCCTGAAGATATTCATAAGTTCTTCATAGAAGTTCAAATTAAAATAAGAATGTCTTAGGGTCTTCACTTTTTAGTCCATGAAAATTTGGAAGAACAAAGGGTGAGATATTTTTCATGGTAGCATTTGTTTCTTCATCTATTATAGGGAATCCAAAGGAGTTTTCAATTCCTCTTCTATGTCTACCTCCTTCTTCATTTCCTCTACCTCTTCCTCCTTCTACATTTTCTCTACCTCTTCCTCTGTCTCCTCCTCTACCTCTACCTCCTCCAAATAGCAATTTTTCTACATTAAATATTTCTCCTTCCCCTTCCTCTTCTCCCCTTCCTACCATGATAGATTCTTCTGAATTAATATAAGGTTCAGTATGGAGAAATAATTGTTCTTCTGGTTCTTCTATCAAGGGTATGTTGAAAAAGAATTCCTCCTCTTCCTCTTCACTAGGGATTTTAATTCTTCTGCTGGAATATATTCTCCTGTGGAAGTGAAAATGGTTATCCCTTCTGTAGGAGTCCTTGGATCTTCTTCCTCTAGAATTTCTTCAGTGGATGAAGTGGGAGATCTTCCTGATTGGATATCTGATCTTGAAAATTCTGGAAGCCTATGACCAATATAGCATGGAATATGCGTTTGAGATGGACGTGTGCTACTTCTTGGTCTTGGTGGAGTGAGTGGTATTGTGGGGATTAAGCTTCTGCCTCTTATAAATCTACCCCTAGAGTCTCTTTCTCTATGCATATCATTGTTTTTGGGAGGTAAGAAATAAGGATACCTAGTTACACTTCCCCAGTAACGGCGCTAAAATTTTTAGTCAATTTAGTGTCCTAAATTGTTAACATAAATTATCAACCAGGGCTAGTAAACTGATGAAGTGTAATGCACTATATGTGCCTAAGTATCCCTTTTTCCTCCTTCGTTGTTTTAAGGTTTTGTTGATTTTTTTGGGAGTTTTTATATTTTTTTTCTTATAATTCTATGAAAAAGATGAAATTAATCTATTTAAAAAGGAAGGAAATAAATTTTTTATCAAATGAATTAAAGCAAAGTTTTATTCACAAGTTTTTGGATAATTAAGAAATGGTGAGAACTATAAATCCTAATTCATGGATATTGCATCTCAATTGAGAATTCAAGAAATGAAAGCAACTAATAACTCAAACATTACAACTAAATCCAATTCATTTAATTGAGATTTATTGGACGAGCTTGTGAAAAAGATTAAGTGTAGTGTAATGAGGATCTCCTATAACATGAAATGAAATACTGAAACAATTCATAACTCAAAACCTTACAACTGAATCCAATTCATATAATTGAGATTTATTGGAAGAGCTTTTGAAAAAGATTAAGTGTAGTGTAATGAGGATCTCCTATAACATGAAATGAAATACTAAAACAATTAATAACTTAAAACCTTACAACTGAATCCAATTCATATAATTGAGATTTATTGGAAGAGCTTTTGAAAAAGATTAAGTGTAGTGTAATGAGGATCTCCTATAACATGAAATGAAATACTAAAACGATTAATAACTCAAACCTTACAACTGAATCTAATTCACACAATTGAGATTTATTGGAAAAGATTTTGAAAAATATTAATTGTAGTGTATGATGATCTCCTAGACAATTACTGTATCTATAAGTCACTAATGATTTCAATTTAATATTTAAATGGTTTTTACTTGGTCGAGCACAATAACTGTTTAACCATGAAAGAAAAGAAATGAAACCTAAGCAACTACTGCACCTATGAGTTACTATCCATTCATTAACATAATTTACTCAGTTGGATACAATAATTGCAAATTATGAAAGTAGTAAAAAAATATAGAGAAATGATAAACAGAAATTAGAATGAACTTAGCTAGAAAATTCATGAAACCTCCTCGAATAGCACGGGCCCTCTTCTATCAATTCGGTGTAATTATTTATCTCCTTAGAATTGTAATCAGAACAACATCAAGGCTAATATCTTTCTATTAAAACAGTGCTTGAAAAACAGAGTATCACTCTGATTCTGAATGAGTTATTAATTGTCCTCTCTCGGTTCTACATAGCTTAATTTATATGCAAATTCATAACTAATGTTTGAACAAAAATAGGTACAAGTGTAATCTTCTAATCAAAATTTAATTGAGACTCTTTTGAGACTCGTGATTTGCTGCAAAGAAAATCAGGAGTCCTAATTCCTGCAGAAAACAATCTCTTTGACTCTCACTTTGACCATTGGATTAGACACCTCCAGTTTTCGATTCAGTCCTCATGGATAGGAAGGAATCATGTAGGGAAGATTTGAGAACTTCCCATGTGCGGATTTTCTCCAATTGACACTTGCATCATACTTAAACACAAAAACAGTTGCGGAATGCTTGACTGGCTACAGAATGCCTGTATTCTATGGCTAAAACTGTTCAAAATTATTAAGACAGAAAAAATCACGAAAATACAATATGTTAATAATTTGTATGTAACCTTTAAGAAATCTTAATCATTCTTCATTGATTTTTTAGGCTTATGAAGTGATAAAGAAATGATGAAATGAAGTGAAGGTTTGCAACAAAGAAGACAATTTTAGGGCTCAACAGTTTATATCCTAATTTGAGAAGCCTATAGGGATCCAACAACAAATCCCATAATCCGATAAACAAAAACTAGGGTTGGACCAAATCATTTAATGATTTATAAATTGTTCTCAATATTTCGTTGGATAGCTCCTCACAATAAATGTACGAAAATAAATTGAAATACATACTATGAAGGGTTTGTTCTATTTATATTCCAAATTTGTTATTATTATTTTTCATTTATGCATGTAATATATAATATGCAAAAAATATAGAATAAGTAAATACATTCTTTTGTTTAGAATGGAAATGAGGCAAGTATGAAAGAGAAGGAACTATATATGGATTTTCTTGATACATGTTGCACATGAGATATTATAAAACATGGACCCCCTTTATTCTCTCTCTCTATCCACACCCAACTACCCTACTATGCTATGGAATAAATTGCAAGAAAATAGAATGGAACCAATTTTCCTCCTAGTGGATCAATTATAACAAAGCGTGATATCCAACTAGGGAATAAATTTGACCCATTCAACCCTCAACATGAGTTACAACTCAATTTTTATAGTCTTATTCATATTTCCCACATGAATTGTACCTTTTCATGAGTAAGAGGTTGTGGTGGCATACTCTAAAACTACAATGGTTAAACATGATTGGTTAGCTTCATAGATGCATAAATTTCACATTTAAAATTTGATTGACATGATTCTTGCACTCTTGGAAAGGTCATAAAGTATAGAATAGTATCATAGGATCCTACATTTATGTAGGAAAATTTTACCATCAAACTAGTCATAAGAGATTACAAACTCCAATTATCCAAACTCTGTCCCACTAACAAAATTGTTCCTATAAGTTAATTCCTTCAATTTTTTCATTTTGAAAGCATTAATATGGATGAAAAATAATGTAACGATCCAATATACATCATACTTCACCATTTTGAGAGGATTTGGTCATGAAAATATTTTACTAAATGACATGATGAAAAGTTTCCTCTCTCTTCTCCCTAGGCTACTATATATCCTTGGGTGGAAGTTGTGCTTTTAGCCCAATGCGCCAAAAATGATGTTACCAACATGAGTCTATTTCTATACCTATTCTACAAAAATCTATATTTTATTAACTCTACATGGGAATTTGATGTTAATTCATTTATAGAAGGTAGGATATGCTCATCTTCCTATTCCAACATGGAGGGATCATATAGTTTTATATTTTCTACATTCACTAGTAATTAAATTCACATGTATGTTGGTATATTAAGTCTATATTATTTATCTCCCACCTCTACTAATATCACAAAAGGACCATATCACCAAGCCTTAATTTTATCATGAGGACCCCATAACCTCTTTGTATTCAATTGTAACCATACTCTATCTCCCACTCTAAATGACCTCTCTATCATGCTTTGGTTATTCTTGGTCTAGTATTTTTCTTATGCCATATTTAGTTTCTCCTGTAATCATAAATGAATCTCCCTTGTCTTCTAAAAAAAATGCTTATTTTAAACCACTTGGTGTTATTTTCTTCTTCACTCCTCCTTGATACTATTGAAATTTGTTTGAAAGTTAGAATTTCTAATCATGATAAGCACTCTTACTTTTAGCATTTACTTCATTTACTTATGTCATCAAGTAATTATACATTCAAAGATACACGAAAATTACATAAGGGATAAGAGACACCAAGGATTATGCCATAGGCTAGGGAAAAATCCAGAAGGGGAAAACCCATCAATCCTTTCCTTATAGAATGTTCGTCAATAAGAGAAATCCAAATCAAACTAACTAGTGATCTGAGTTCCAATTCATCCCTCTACAACACCATCCTCCCACATTTACCCAAGGTAACCGATCCACTGGGGTAAACATGTGACGAGAGGCTACTAGGATGTGATTCAACTCCCCATGTAAAGTTAAGGAAGTGGAACCGACAAAAAAAAACCAAACTCACCTTCCACACATGCTACAAAACCTCCAAGATCCAACGAACCTTTCGAGGTAACCAAAGTGTGATTAAAATTTATTTTTCAATGAATTAAACCCTGAGTCACTCCCCTCACAAGTTATCCATGTGACTTTAGGCCTCCAATTGCTCCCACAAAAAGGGAAATCCAATGATTGTGGAATTTTTCAGTTAGTTTAGTGCTACTTACCCCAGATTTTGTAACATTTTTTCAGGACTAAGGCGGCTACCTAGAAATCCTTGAAAACCTCAGGAATGATAAATAATGCTGAGAAAAAGGTACTAATGCAAACATTTAATCAATGAATTGACTCATCCCCTACTAGCCATGAGAGGAATTTCATCAAACATGTCACAAATATGCATTCTAAATGTCATAAAAATAGATGTGAGAATAAGGGTCTCATATTTATATGATAATCGCTAAGAATTATTGATGCCTTATCACATTAGATATGTTATCATCTATTAGATTGTATATACATTGTTCGTTCATTTATCAACCAAAACATGATGACAACCAGACATCATCATTATCATAAAGCATGCTCATAACCAACATATAAACAAAAAAATATTAGGGATATAACAACCATTAAATCCACATATAAACTTGTACATTTGAACAAGAAATATCAAGGAGAGGAATTATTATTAATGAATGCAAAAACCAACCAGGTTTGGGACTTCCACGTACCACTCGACCATAGATTGGCTTAACCAAATCTATCTTTCAGCTAATCACCCCCGTGCCATATTCCAAGCATGAATGTGGGACTCATAACCAGAGATAAAACATGGCTTACCAAGGCTAAACCACCTTACCATCATTTAGAGAACTAGGCTTTAACACAATCCCCATGAGATCACTAGGCCCTAAAACAAACATGGATGACACGAGATTTCTCCACCTACACCATAAGGAATTTTCTTGGTCTCCTAGTCTCTAGGATTGACCATATATATGATCTAGGTGGATATTGGTGGCCACCCACCTGTTCCACTTGGACCCTCACCATTTATTCTTTTTAGTTTCCTTAATTGTAGTACAAATTACTATTTTTGGCAAGTTTTCGAGTCCTAAACTTCCAGGTTTGTTTTGAGGAACTAAACGATGTTTTTAGGGAAAAAAAAGAGAGAAGAAAAGTCACAAACTAACCTCCTAGTTTTATTCTTTCCTCCTTTGTGATATCTTCTAAACAAGGTATTATGATAGCCAAACGGAGATTGTATGCCAAAGTTACGACCTTGGGAAGTTGATGTACCAATTTACCCAAACAGGGCCCACAATTTTGTCATTGCCTAGGGTTAGGTGTTTGGACGTTTATGGTTTTACATTGTTTCTAAATAATAAATAGTCCTTTGAGCCTCATTTTAACACAGTACAAAGGCATGTAGCCATCACATCTCTTCTCAGAGATAAGTTACCATGGCCTGAGCTAGTTTATTTCCATTCTCTATGTAAGCATATTTCAGTTCTTTGATATTAATGAAATGAAGTGTTAATTATGTTGTAACTCTGTATTTATGGTTATATATGTATTTTGTTGTGTTCATGTTTAGTTTCAGATTAGTGGCATCACAGTGGTATGCCCTTTCTCTTTTTTTCTTTGCATGTCCCCAATGAGTTCAGGGTATAAGGTGTTAGGGTTCGAACTTGTTGAAACCTTGGAAGACTAGCCTCACAAACCCCGATGACCTCCCATGGTGGAAGAAAGGAAATAAGAGGGGGCAGGAGATCCTTTCAAAATATTGCTCGAAGAAGCTCTCGAATGACAAAGGAACACAATGATAGACAAATTTTCTTAGATCCTTTGGTGTCTACCCATAGGCGACACCTCTCCTTCCAACAACCACTCTCGATGCACCACACTGTTTAATTTAAAATTTAACTTTGGCATCCCCATATTGAAGGTAAATTAGATTCAGATTCCATATATAAATGGTTAAATATGTTAGAAAGATATTTTTTGGTTCATGATTTTTGTAGCCGAGAAAATATTACTTTTGCACTCCTCAAAGTCGCCCTCCCCCCCCTGTCAAGGACTATTTGGAATCATACTATGAGAAGAGGGATGAGAGTGAACCCTCACTATTTTCAGCCACACCAACTTGAAATTCTTTCTGGGATGCCATCAAGGAGCAGTATTACCATGTCGAGAGCTATGAAGACACATACATAAATTAGACCATGCTACGGTAGGGAAGGGACCAAGCCATGTTGGAGTTCACAAATATTTTTCATACCCTTCGCATGAAGTTGGGTATCAAGGATTCTAAGTGACATTTGGTACTCAAGCACCTCAAATGTATACACAAGTACATCCAGGGTGAGATGGAGTTCTTGTACATGTCCTCACTCAGTATGGCTTATCAATACACTATCAATATTGAACATAAATTTAAGAAGAAGAAGCGAGAATTTGGATATTTGAATCCAAATCAAGGCAAAGACACCCCAAAACCATAGAAAAAATGACAAAGCCAAAGCGGGGAGACCCTAGAAAACTCGTTAAAGCTGCAAGGAAAAAACAACACCACAAATATAAACAAGGACATGGGAAACTGGTATGAGTTCTATAAGAGCCTCTCTCACAACACAAGTGAGTACCAGGGAAAGCATTTAATGGTGGATGAGCTAAATTTGTTTGAATCAAATGCATGTTTGGACTCTGAGTGAGAACCTCACAAGGAAAATTTCAAAGGGAAGAAAATTATTGATGTGGATCCTAGTGCCACCGTTTCCACCACCAATATCTAGAATAATGAGCTCGAAGATCCAGAGGAGGGGAAGTGCCTCTTCCACTCACATATGTGGGTGAAGGGCCTTAGCATTAGGGGAATTTTGAGGTCCAAAATGGGACTCCTAAGAAAATGTACAACAAAAATAAAATTGATAAGAACCAATAGAATTAAATATGATGATGTCAACCATGGGGGATGATTCACAATTTTTTAAGTAAAAGGGTAAAAAAATTAAAAAATAATAAAATAATAAAACTAGTTTTTCAACTTGTATTTTCAACTTATCTCCCAAATTTTTTACTCAAATTTCAAGGGAGAGTACTCATTGGATGAAAAATTTAATTCCTCATCCAAGGAGTACCCATGTTGCATACTTTGGATGGACCCTGCTACACTAAAAATGAGAAATACACTAAAAAAACGTGATTGCAATCACCTTTTTCATGTATTTCTCATTTTTCATGTAGCATGACCCATTGAAAGTATGCAACGTGGGTACTCCTTGGATGAGGAATTAAATTTTGCATCCAAAAAGTACTCCCGCTCAAAATTTGGGTAAATACTTTGGGAGATAAGTTGAAAATATGTGTTGAAAAGTAGTTTTTCCTTTTTTTCCTCTAAAATTTGATGATGTAATCAAATATTATTTTATTATTTCCACTATTATTTTATAATTTCCTTAGGAGGCCCATTTTAGACCTCAAAATTACCCTAATGAAAATTATTGACGTGGGTCCTAGCGCCACTGTTGCCACCACCAATATCTAGAATAATGATCCCAAAGATCTAGAGGAGGGGGAGTGTCTCTTCCACTCACATATGTGGGTGAAGGGCATTTAGAAAATGAGAAAGGTACAAATATTTTCTTACTGTAGATAATTACTTTGTGATTTTTCTTTTTATTACGATTATTTATATCTTCTTTCTTATATTTCATCAAGCAATTACCAAAGAAACATCACATAAAATAATAGACACCAGATGTAAGAACTAAGCCATGGAAAAACCCCCCTTGAGGGGAAAAACTAATCAAGATAATTCATGCTTTCAATAGTATTCTTTGAGACTCTTCACCCTATACATATACCAGACTTTCCCTCCACACCAAGTTAGCCTCCCAGATCTTCGACCCATTTCTAGAAACTTCGACTAGCCAACAACTTCCAGCAAATAACACCTTTCAGCAACAAAAAAAATTTGAATACGTCGATCTCCCAATATAGGGAAAGAAACAAAGAGGAGAGGCACCAAAATTTCATTTTTCTTCTTCTCCTTAGGCTTCCTCAAACTCGCACTTATTTCTACTTCTCGACAACACACTTCAAACTTTTCTGAGCTACAAGATATATCAAACTTGCTGTGAGAGAGTGTGATATAAAAAAATTTGATTTCCTTCTTTTTATAAGCTCCAGGTGAGGTCAAAAAGGTGTCTCTTAGTCTGACATGATCCCCTTTAGGCTGACTTGATGTGTAGCTCACATAATTCATATTTTACTCAATATTAAACCCGTTTACATGATTCAAAATCCCAATAAGGGTCTCTTTAAATGTATAATGACTCTATTCACTCAGAATAAATATTAGAAGCTATCATGGGGACTTTGACCTAAAACATAGTGACCCAAGCATGAAACCCATGCTTTAATAAGTCACAATAATAATAATAATAATTCTTTTATTTATTCTTTTCACAAGTAAATTACAAGATAACTTTAATGTATTAAATGAAGACCGAATCTAGTTACATTTTCCAACACTCCCTCTTAACTAGGGAGGTATTAATTACATACAAATGCAACATAAGATCTCATACTATATGAAAAATGAAGAACTTTAGGCACTGTAATGCCATGGACTAGGTTCTTCACCAAGACAATTTATCCATTGGTATCTCAATATTTAGGCACCACAATGTTGTGGACTATAATCCTGACCAGGGAAATCTATCCATGTGGGACTAACATAGAATCAGGCTTTCATCCCCTTTAGGTACCATCAAGCTTACTTGCGAACCATCAACCCAGGGATCCAGGTGTGTATCCAAAAATCAAAGTTGTTTAATTAACACAACATTTCCAACTTCGGGACCTATACATGAACACAAAGTGTCGACCATATGTCCTCCTAGGCAATGCTTCACTCACAAAGCCTCAACACTCCTTGATCCAAAAGATCATGGATTCCTAATCTCTCCCAATCAAACTAATTGGTAACCAACATGCTATCATATCCTTCAAGAAATTTTCATGTACAAACACAACCCCAATCAATAATATACTTTCACATATACATAAACAAATACAAACCTCCATGGTATTTCATACAACTTGATGTTTCTTCTCAAATCTTCATAGTAGGACTATCTATGGATTCTTTGATAGAAGATTCCTTCATCATAAAATTTCCTTCTACTTTTCATGCAGCAACATATTATTTGGAATTCATTCTTTGATTAAAACCAAGCTATGTCACCCCTCTCAATTAGGAAGCATCTCTCTATCCAGACTTCCTCTTAATATTAGGGAGATCTCTTCTATTCAGGCTTCAGGCTTATGGAGATTGGCTTCTTCTTCAAAGAATATTTTGGGGCTTCCAACCATTTCATTAGAGTTATCATTATCATCATCTTGCTTATCACATCAATCATCATATTCACCATACTAAACATTGTGTACCTGCATAACTTAGATAGAATGTACAACCAAATATATAGAAGCATGAAGTTATTTATATCAAAATTACGGAAGCATTTCAATTCGATACTTATCAAATGCCCAAACTTAATTATGAACAAGAGCCATATACTCTTCAACATTTTGATATGGAATTTTTCATAAACCATAAACTACTTCATAACAACTTTCATTCTATCTAGGGTTTCAATGTTTCTTTCAAAGCTATAACACACCCTATTACAACATATAGAAAACCCTAGAAACAATTAAATATAATCTATAATATATCTAACAACTTTCAAAATTCATATGTTATACCATCCACCAGATATTTTTACAAACCCTAGATTTCATACAAGAGAATCAATCAAATTCAATCACAACTTAGTCATCAATATGACCATATTCCACTAGATTTAGTTTCAAACCCTATATTTTCAATCAACCATCAAATCCAATCAAAACTCAAATTTCAACAATCTTACACAAATATCAAACATTATATTTTCATTATTCATAAGATATTTTCACTTCTTCTAAAGGTCAACTTCAAAACCCTATAATTTCATTCTCACAACCACAAAAAGCATTATATAAATATATCTCAGATTGTTATATCACATGTACTAGGGAATTTAACTACTACTAAGGTTTAGCTACAAAACTCTAGATTTCCAAATATCAACATATCAACAACCTAGAATCTTAGACAAGGATTTATATTAAATTCTAAGACTTATCACCATCAATAGCTAGGTCAACACATGTACCTAGGAATTCATTATCATGAAAAGGCATATGATATGTATGAAAACATTAATATATTAGACATACACTCACCTAGACCAAGCTAGGGTTTCAACCAAAAATGACATATCTTACTATACAGAGGGTTTCATCATCAAGCAAAGGAATTTAATATTATAGAAAAACCCAACAACATGTTAGAAAATTATATATTACAAAGCAACGAAACACATAAAATATGTGAAAACACAAACACAAAAACATATAAAACAAGAGAGACACATATATATGTGGTTCACCCAACTTGGGCTATGTCCATGGAAACAACCAATCCTTCTTCTATATTGTCCGGAAAAATGAAGAGGCAAAACCTTCATCAGATCCACTGTAATATCCTCTTCTCTCTCACACAATCCCCCTTGATATTTCTCTCTCAGAGTATAAACACCATACAGAGATGCAATACAATACCCTCATACAATAAAGGGGTTTCCTTCTAGGGTGAAAAACTCTAAACTAAACATAACTTCTACCGTGATATCATCTACCTAATGACTGGCCCACTTTTACTACGAAATTACAACATTTTACAAGGCAATTTTACATTTGTTTTTAGCTTTGGGGGTAGTTCCCTCGAAATCCCCCGCCGGGGGGGGTCTCCAAAAGGTCATTTTTGCCCCCAGTGTACCTCCTTAATAGCGATCAAAGACAGGAGGTGTTGTCGCCCTATTAAGAACATGGATCCAACGTGGAAATACATCTAAATAAATAAGATAATGAAGCTCCACACCCAACAATATCCCACTTGGAGACTAATTGTAGAAACTCCGCTGCTACTTCGTTTTTTTGGGAAATTACTCCACTTTGGACCTGGTTGTTTCTCATATTCATCATCATACTTGAAGACCAATTAAAACTAGGCATAACCTTATTTTCTCCCTGGTTACAAATTTTGTTAGCATATTTGCAGGATTCTAGCTAGTGTGTATGTTTTCCAACTTCAGCTGTCCATATTCCAACACTAACCGTATGAAATGGTACTTGAGCTAAATGTGTTTATTCTTGGAATGAAATGTTTATTTCTTTTCAATATGAATGGCACTCTAGCTGTCATTATATACCCTACCCATCTCATGCTTCTTACCCTATTCATCCATAAACCTTTGTAACCAAATCATTTCATTACTAACCTCTATAGCAACAACATACTCTTATTTTGTTGTTGAAAGTGCAACAACACTTTCCATTTTTGAAACCCAACTCATAATTGTTCCACATACAGTAAACACATACCCTGTAGTTCTCCTCTTGTTATCTCTATCACCTGCCATATTTGCATCAACATATACCTGTAGAGAAATGCTTGAACCACCAAAGCATAATGCTTGATTTGTGGTACCTCTCAAATATCTCAGAATCCATTTCACTTCCATAAAATTCTCTTTACCTAGATTTTTCATGTACATGCTTACAATCCCATTGCATGTGCAATATCAAGCCTTGTGCAGACCATTGCATGCATTAAGCTTCCAACTGCTGATGCATACGGAAATTTGGACATATAATCCATTTTTTCTTGGGTCTTGGGGTACATCTCCTTACTAAGTTCGAAATGGCTAGCCAAAGGTGTTCTAACTGGTTTTGTATTCTGCATATTAAATATTTTCAACACCTTTTGTATGTACTCATTCCAAGACAATGCTAATTTGTGATTTTTCCCATCTCTAGTTATTCTCATACCAAGGATTTGTTTTGCAGCTCCCAAATATTTCATTGCAAATGAATTTGCCAATTTTATTTTGAGCACATTTGTTTCCTGCATGTTAGAACCTGCAAAAAAAATGTCATCTACAAACAATAAAAATATAATATAGTTGCCATCATTTCTCTTTTTCAGATAAACAAAATGATGAGAATACATCTAGTATAACCTTGTTCAAACATAAACCTATGAAATTTTAGATACCACTACCTTCAAGTCTGTTTTAAGCCATACAAGACCTTCTTTAACCTGCACACTAATTTTTCCTTCCCTTTGACCTCATATCCTTATGGTTTTTGCATATATATATCTTCCTTGAAATCTCCATGGATAAATGTTGTCTTTACATCTAAATGTTCAAGATGAAAATATTTTGCTACTAAAAGACTTAAAATTGTTATCACTAAAGTCATCTAAAAAACATGAGAGAATATTTCATCAAAGTCAATACTTCTCTTTTGTGCAAACCCCTTCACCAAAATTTTATCTTTGTACCTCTTTTTTCCTCCATCTTCTTCCTTCATCCTATAAACCCATTTATTCTGCAATGTTGTTTTACTTGCACACAACCTAACTAAGTCCCAAGTTTGGTTATGTATTAAGGATTCCATCTCTTCTTTCATGGCTAGCACCCACTTCTTCCTAGTTTTGACCTACATTGCTTCTTCATAACATTGGTTCACCATAATTAGTCAACAATAAATAATATAATGAAGGAGAGTATCATTCAGCGGGCCGATTTATCCTGGTAGATATTCTTACACCACTTTCAGGTGTTTGAGGTGCCTGCTGCTATTGTGGTGGTTGTTGTTGTTGTGGTTTTTGATTATTATTATTTTTAGGTGCCATTACTTTTTCTGTGATCTCATCAAGAACTGTATATTCTTTGTTTTATTTTTCCTTTTTCTTTTCCCGCAACTGATTCTTATACAATACATTTTCATTAAATATTACATCTCTACTACTAATGATATCAGGATTTTCATAATAATATAAGAGATAACCAAAATCATTAACACCATATCCAATAAAGGTAAATTTCTTTAATTGTGTCTCAATATTTGTTATATTTTATTTATTAATATGGACAAAGGCCTCACAACCAAAAGGCTTTAAAAATGAGTAGTTTACCTTTTAACCTATCCATGCTTCCTCTAGAATACCACCATCCAAGGAACTTGAAGGCCCTCTATTTATTATATAAAGAGCAGTATCTACAACATTTCCCCAAAATTGTAGAGGCAATCCTGCATGAAATCTCATACACCTTACACGCTCCATGATTATCCTATTTATCCTTTCTGACACACCATTTTCGTGTGGTGTTCTTGGAACTTTCTACTCTCTGTAGATTCCATGATCTGAACAGTACCTATCAAACTCTTTGCTGCAATATTTACCTCCATTTTATGATCTCAGACACTTCAAATTCTTTCATGTCTCAATCTCAACCAAAGATTTCCATTTCTTGAGAGTACCAAATACATCATATTTATTCTAAATACAATAAATCCATTTTTTTCTTGTTGCATCATCAATAAAAGTATCATAATAACGAGAGCCACCGAGAGATGATACCTGAGTAGGTCCCCATACATCTGTATTCACAACCTCTAATTTTTCGGTCTTCTTTTCTTTCCCACCTCTAAGAAATCTGAATCTCTTCTATTATCCACAAATACAATTCTCACATAAATCCAAATCAATATTCTTCAAACTCGGTAAAAAATTTCTTGAGTGAAGAATATTCATCCCCTTCTCACTCATGTGTCCGAGCCTATGATGCCATAATGTTAATTTTTGGAAAATAGGTCCAAACTCCATTATGTGATGCTCATATGAAGATTCCAACATTTTTATTGGATTCCTCTTTCGGAGAGGTGCAAGATCGATCCAAAGATCATCTTGATCGGATGAGGAAAACATGTATTTTGAATTTCTTCCACATGTGCAAGGTCGGCCTGATTTATCCCACATGCATATGAGATGTGTTTCACACCCCCACAGATGTATATATATTGGAGATACTTGGAGTTCATTACACACACAATTTGTGGAGGAATTTTTCTTCTCTCTTGGATGGTGATGGAGCAACATTCTTGGTTTTGCACTTAGGGCTTCTTGGTGCAACATCTTGGTGGAGTATTCTTGATGAAACATCTTGGTGTTGTGTGACATATGTGGTGGTTGACTATTAATTTTGGACAACTAGGTCCAAAATCCATGTTGTGATTCTCAGATGAGGATGCCAATATTTTTATTGGACTCCTCTTTCAGAGAGGTGCAATATCGATCTAAAGATCATCTTGATCCAATGAGTAGAACATTTATCTTGAATTTATTCAAAATATGTGCAAGTTGGCCTAAAATGAAATGTAGGCTTGAAGCCCGAGCAGTTGTGTCACACAACCTCATTGATGGATATAAATAGGTCAATGTTGGAGGTCATTTTCACTCATCCATCACATCACACTCTCTCTCCTCATCTGATTGGTTCAATCATCTATTGGAGTCTCTTCTTCTCCACATGTGGGAAAACATAGCAAAAGGAATTTTTGTTTTTCGACCTAGGGTTTTGATCGCAGAGTTAACCAGCATTGACTTTGGTCAACGCATGGTCAAAATGACCCAAATCTGTCCCAGAATTTTGATTTCTGTAGTCTGCATTTATTGGCATAGAAATCAAGGCTGGATGTTGACTTTGATCGGGTTGCGTTGAATTTTTGCTGTTGTTGTTTTACGTTGACCGTTGACTGTGAAAGCGTTGACTTTGGGTTGATTGGTATAGCTTCCTGAGAGGGTTGTGTGACACTTCTGGTTGGCTGACCATATTGAAATTTGATACTTTGTTGGTTGAAGCATCCTGTTGACTATCGTAACACACCAACACACATCTATTTTGGCTTGTCTTCTGTCGATCTACCGGTATGTTCTATCAACATTTTAATTTCTTGTTTATGTGATTGTTGTTTGATATTGGGGAAAAAAATTAAATTTGCATCAAGAATATAACATCTACAAAAATTTACATGGTATCAGAGTTGAGGTGAAGACAAATCCCTAGTTTGTAGAAATCACTGAAGAAGAGCATGGGTACCTCAAACTACAATGGCTTTAAATTTGATGATAAATTGAATGGGAAGGAAGAATCCCATGCTTGAAAGATGACTTTGGATCTTATGTTGGAAGACCAAGATGTCATGGACTATGTGTAGGCTAAAATCCAGGAGCCTCCATCCACTGCACCTGCTGCCATCAAGTCAAAGTATAAGAAGGGGGCAATCAAATAAAAGATGATGATCAAGGACTCAATTCATAAGAGTCTGGTTGCCTACATCTCTGATCTGGGCACATCCAAGGAGATGTATGATAAGTTGGTCAACATGTTCAACGCCAACAATGCAAATCAAGTCCTATTCTTTAAGAATCAACTGCAGAATCTGAAGAAAGGCAGGGACGAATCTGTCCAATCATGTTTTCTGAAGTTGACCAAAATCAGAAATAATATTTTGGCTATTTGGGAGACAATAGGTGATTGAGAAATGGTTCTCACCACACTTGGAGGTCTCTCATCCAAATGGAATGTATTCAATACTACCATTCTCAATAATAATGTGATGTCTGATTTTGACAAAATACTATCGAGATGCGTAGAAGAAGAAACAAGGATGAAGGAATATAAAAATGAAGGAAATATTTCCTTCACTGCTCGTGTTAAGAAGAAGAACAATGGTGGTCTAAGTTACCAAGGAAGAGCAGGGGCCCAAGGAAGGAAAGGAAGATGTTATGCATGTAACGAGACTGACCACTATGCTAGAGAATGCCCCAATAGAATGGATTCTCCCAGGGATGATGATAACAACAACAACAACCAGAGGAATGGAAATCAAAGGAACAACAAGTTCAAATGGAAGAGGAAGGCACCCTATGGTGGAAATGGGAAACCTTTCAAAAGGTCAAGAAATTCTAGGTATGAGGAATATAATGTTGTTGATGATAAAATAAATGAATTCATTCTTGTATCTACCCTCTCTGCTGGATATCCACCTGTCATTATGGATGTCTGGTTGATAGATAGTGGTGCCTCAAGGTACATCACTGGGTTCAAGGAAGCACTTTCTGATATGGTTGATAAGGATACTAATCTAAAAATTATCCTTGGAGATAATGCCACATATCTCATGAAAGGGATAGGGACTGTGACCCTCCACTTGTCTCAATGTCAAATCCTTTGCTTGCAAGATGTACTCTATGTACCTAATCTGAAGCAGAACCTTATGTCTATTTCAGCCATGGAAGACAAAAGGTTTCAATGTGGCATTCATTGATGGGAAGGTGCATATCTGGAAGAAGAGATTCAAGGAAGCTATCACAATTGGGTTAGATTTGATACACTCTACCAGGTTGGAGGAACTCCACTAGGAGTAATGACATGTGATACTATCTGACAGATGGATAATGGCACTGAATATGAGGTGAATGAGTTCAAGAACTTTGGAAAAGAAGCTAGCATCAAGAGGGAGATCATAACTTTCTGTACTCCTGAGCAGAATAACGTTTCTGAAAGAAAGAACAGGACCATTGTGGAAGTTTCCCATGAGAGTGTGATGTGATGGATGAGTGAAAATTACCTCCAACATTGAATTTGGTCAACTCATGGTGAAGCTAACCCAAATCTGTCCCATAATTATGATTTTTGCAATCTGCATTTATTGGCACTGAAATCGAGGCTAGATGTCGACTTTTATCAGGATGCGTTGACTTTTTGCTGCTGCTATTTTTCCTTGACCATTGACTGTGAAAACGTTGACTTTGTGTTGACTGGTATAGTTTTTCGAGAGGGTTGTGTGACACTTCTAGGTGGCTGACCGTATTGAAATTTGACACTTTGCTGGTTGAAGCATCCTGTTGACCGCCATAATGCACCAACACACATATATTTTTGGCTTGTCTTCTGTCGATCTACTAGTATGTTCTATAAAAAAATTACTTTATTTTTTATGTGATTATTGTTTGATATTGGGGATAAAAAATAAAGTTTCATCAATCATAGAACATCTAAAAAAATTTACGCTGACCTTATGAAGACTTTGCTCGTTGAAGCATCCTTCTGATCGCCATAATGCCACCATTATTTATCTCTGTTTTTGGCTTTTCTTCCATCAATCTATTGGTATGTTCTATCTGAATCTTAATTTAAGTATGCGCTAGAATTTTAAAGTATATTTTCATATTACATAGATCATCTTCAGAATTTAACATGGTATCGGAGCTAGGAGAAGATAAAGCCCATCTAGTTGACAATCTAGGGCGACAAGATAAGGAATGTTTTCAAGTAACAAAGCTGCTAAAAGAAGCCCTATTATTTAGCATGAAAGAAGCCCTAATATTTAGTGTGGAAGAAGCCCAATTATTTATCCAAGGTTTATCTGGTGGCATTTATTTTTCCAAATCTACTGGAAGAGAAAAGATTGTTTGTGGGCCAAGCATACTCTTATGGAAAATCAAATAGAAATTTATTGAAAGCAGAAATGGATGTGCATTGATTCTCTTATTGATATGGGTCATGGAGTAATTTAAGGACCACATATTAATTTAAAAGAGACCAATCGAGCTTGTGTAGTCCAGTGAAAATATTTACAACGTGGATCATTTGCGAAGATAAGGGTTGAATTTTTAATTAGAGAAGGAATCCAAGTTAAAACAAAAATTATGTAATCCATTTATCATTTAGAAATTGGAAGGTCATATTTCACTACAATCATAAGGTCCAAAATATGTCATCGAGAAGATAATACATGACCAAAAAGATAATACACCGTGAATGAGAACATATAGCGTGCATTCCAAGTCAGGGTGGCTAAGGTTGCTGGTGGCAGAGGGTCTAAATTACAGTGAGAAAATTCAAGAAGGGTCATAGACAGATACGTCATAATGGGTGAGTCACTCATTCAACATAAGAAACAAATCATGGCCATTATAGAAATTTGACCAATTATTGCACCAACCATGCTAAAATGCTCGTGGGGGAAGAGAGGCATGTTGAGTGTCTGGTGTTTTTAGTATGATCAAAATTTCTGAAAGGGAACGAGTTCGAAACCAAGGAAGAGAGTGAATCACTTGGCATCAGACGTAGACTTTAAGAGGGCCGAATTATTGCTCACATTCCATATTTGGAGGTTGTGTTTATATTCCTATAACAGCTCATAGTAGAGAGGCTTACTGTATTATTCTTGTAGCCGCTAATTTGAGGTGTCAAGTTGATCAAAAACAAATTAAAATGATCAATAAGGAAATAAGAAAGTAATCTATGATTCTATGTCACTGTCATAATGACAGTGACATAGATAGTCATACCTATGTTTACTAAATTCATATCAGTAGTAAGCTTAAGATAGTGACGACGTAGCTATTTGTTCTAAGCTTTGTTCTAGCTATTGAACATTGAAAATTTCAAAGATTCATATTGGAATATATCTCTAAAGAATGGATCAAGAGATCTGGAAAAGAAATAGTGAAGGGACCAGCAACCAGCCTCAATAAGATCCCATCCTTTGCGCTAATAATTGTGGATTTTTCAGAAGTTCTTCGACAAGGAACTTTTGTTCTAAATGTTTTATAGATTTTGTGCTAAAGAAGGAAGAAGATCTATCTGCTACTGCAATGGTGGATATGTCTTTTGGTAGTGATTTAGGTCTTCAGTAGCCTGTGCACATAATAGATCAGTTGGTGAGACCATCAACACTTGAGCAAGGATAAGGGACCTCTTCAGGAGAGCAGCCAAACCTCCTACTAACCGATACACTTACTGCAAGAAACATGTTGGACTGACAGGCTTTAAGTGTCGCTGTGAGAATATTTTTTTCTCTCTACACTGTTATTTTGAAACAACATTGTGAAGGACTGTGATATTTTAAGACTACTGGAGAAGGCTTAGTGATAAAATGTTCATACTTTTAGTACAACAACATTTGGAGCTGTTTTATATAAGTGAAAATTTTGACAGTGTAAACCTTCTTTAGACCTATGGAGAAGTATAAAGCTACAGGACTTCAGACTCTCCTCAGACCGTCCAGTGGGGCTCAGACCCTTGACTACACTAATCTTGAAATGTAGTGACAATTTTGTAGTGAATATATGATGGCTTGGTGAAGGATAATATACATGTGGAGTTGTCACATTATTGTATAATTACTTTAGTGACTCCATTATATCTCTGTGGAGGCTCAATCAGTCAAGATGAATGATATTCATTACACTTTTCATGCTTGAACTATGATAAACTTGAAAGTGTGAACAATGAATTTTTCGAAGCCTTGGACAATCACATATTTGGAGTCTTTGGAACTGTGGTTAGACAAGCCTGTAAATTTTTTGAACAAGTGAAATATGATATTGATGTATATGATAATATCATGACAAAACTACAAACGGAGATATGACAGTATATGATACCTGTCAAGATGCATGACAGATATATGACAATATATGGCTATGATTATTCTATGGCCTTGATAGTGGGAGAATAAGATTCAGGCCCATGATTACAAAGCCCTTTCCAAGTTGGTGTCTGGGATGCCCACATTTAAAATTATCATGGAGGAATTTGTCATGGCTGCACCAAAGGAAAGCATTGCAGACTTTTCTTCATTTCTCAAAAGTCACACAGACATCTGATACACACTGTATTATCTGATATGCTTGAGATAATGTTTTTATAGATGTCTTCTCTCACAAAAGGAGCTATCATTAATGGGGAGACTACAACTGTAGAAGCTCTTGAGCTAAAATCATTTCTAAAAGAAAGAATACCCTCATGGCTCAAAGACATATGACTTCAAAGGGGGAAATTCTAGAAAAGCAAGAAGGCACATAAATACCAGAGGTATCCAACTAACATAAGTACAATATGAACCCGGATCATTTGAAGAATTTGTAAAGCATCAAATCTGGAAGGATGCGATACAAAAAGAGTACGAGTCCATTATGAAGGATGATGTTTGTGATATGGTCCTGAGACCTAAGGACAAAGATGTTGTCACCTTGAGATGGCTCTAAAAGAACAAACACGGATCTGATGAGAGTGCTGAAAAGTACAAGGAAAGATGTGTTTCTAGAGACTTCTCTCTAGGAAGGCATTGATTGTGATTTCACCTGTGATCTATTATTACCCTTGCTGCTACGCAAGGATAGAATCTTCATTAGATGGATTTGAAGACTGCCTTTCTGCATGGTGCGATAAAGGAAGAGGCATATGTAGAGAAAGCTCTGGTGTTCAAAGTCCAGGAGAGAGACACCCATGTTTGCAGGATGAAGAAATCCCTCTATGGGTTGAAGCTAGCCCCCAGAGCTTGGTACGAGAGGATATATAGCTACTTGATGAAACTGGGCTTCACTCACAGTAACACTGATCCAAAACTTTACTTCAAGGTTGATAGATAAAATCCTCTCATTCTAGTTCTCTATGTGGATGATCTCTTCCTAATAGGTTTTAACCCTCTCATTCATCAGTGGAAGAGGGAGATTTCTTCCAATGAAGGACCTAGGATTGATATATTACTTCCTAGGCCTGAAGGTTTGGAAGAGACCTGACGAGATTTTCCTCTCTCAAGGAAAATGTATTGTCAAGCTGCTGAAAAATTTGGAATGATGGAATGTAATTTTGTGTCGACATCGATGGAGCTCAACTTTAAGAAGTTGAGTGAAAGTGATGTTGGGCCTATGTTAGAAAATCCTAGTGATTATCTTCAACTCGTAGGGGCCCTGATGTCGTATGTTTTGCAGTGAACACTTTGAGTCAACACATGGTTGATCCTCATAACATTCACTAGGTTGGTGCCAAGAAACTCCTGAGATATCTGTAGGGCACGATAGACCATGGGTTGAGATACACTGTAGAGAGTTTGAGACTCTGTGGATATACTGATGCCGATTGGGCTGGCAGTGTGGTGGATGCCAAGAGCAGATCTGGATGCTGCTTCACACTGGGTCTGCTTTGAGTAGGAAGCAGAAGTCGGTAGCTTTGAGCATTGTTGAGGTCGAATACATTACAACATGTATGGCCTATTGTGAAGCCACTTGGGTGTGAAATATATTCAATGAGTTGTTCGATCATGTGCTAGATGTCACTGTTATCCTTTGTGACAACCAGAGGGGGATTCGTTTGTCAGAGAATCATGTGTTCCACGATCGATCCAAGCATGTGATTTCTGGTACCACTTTTCATGGATATGGTACAAAGAGGTGTCGTAAGTCTTGATAACATAGGAACTGATGAGTAGTTCACAGATATTATCACAGAGCCCTTGGGGAAGGTCAAGTTCCTAAACCTTTCGTGAGAATCTTGTAATCGTGGGACGACCCTATTTGGAGGGCTCTGTTGGACGATGAGCTCTGGGAGCTCTAAGGGGGCTTTGGGGATAGCTTCTTGGAGCTATGAGCAACCAAAGGGATAGGCTTGCCAAATCTTGTTGGTGTGCTTCTGCACCACCATGATGATATTGAGTTTTTATTACCTCTCTTTGATCTCTACCTCGTATGCATCCTACCCATGGAGTTTCGAACTCATGGGAAGTACCTCTAATTTGGCCAATGAGGTGGGAAATGTGAATAGAGACCATAGCAAGACTGATGGAGGCATTGAATATTGCTGCACTCTCTATGTCTAGGATGGCATGTGTCCAACCACTTGATCTTGGATCAAGTATACCGAGGTTTCAGACCTCCAACTGACTCCGGGTTAGTGAAACTAACTTCGGGTTAGTATATGACTCTCTCGAGTCCAAGAGACATTTTCGATCTCCAACTGACTTCGGATCAGTGAAACTAAGTTTGAGTTAATATATGACTTTCTCGAGCCCAAGAGAGGTTTTAGACCTCCAACTGACTTCGGTTCAGTTAAACCAACTTTTGGTTGGTGCGTGACTCTTTTGAAACATATAGAGGTTTCAGAACTCTGAGCTGACTTCAAGTTAGCTGTGAGTGAAGTCTTTGTGACTCAAATTTTGTTTTGAAATAAAGAATCTAACGAAGCAAGTTACAGTGGGATGACGCATGATGTTCGGATGGCACTGGTGGATGGAGTTCTCCCTAGTTGAGAGAGAGTATTAATTTTGGGAAACTAGGTCCAAAATCTATGATGTGATGCTCAGATGATGATGCCGATATTTTTATTGGATTCCTCTTTCGGAGAGGTACAAGATCGATCCAAATATCATCTTGATCGGATGAATAGAACATGTATTTTGAATTTATTCCTCATGTTAAAGGTTGGCCTGATTTATCCCACATGCATAAGGGATGTGCCACACACCCCCACAGATGTCTATATATTGGAGATACTTGGATTTCATTACACACACAATTTTTGGAGGCATTTTTCTTCTCTCTTGGATGGTTATGGAGCAACCTTCTTGGTTCTGTATTTAGGGCTTCTTGGTGCAACATCTTGGTGGAGTATTCTTGATGAAATGTCTTGGGGTTGTGTGATATATGTGGTTGGTTGACCTTATGAATATTTTTCTCGTTGAACCATCCTGCTGATCATCATAATGCCAGCATTCTTTATCTCTGTTTTTGACTTGTCTTCCATCGATATATTGGTATGTTCTATCTTCATCTTACTTTAATTATGCCATAGAAGGTTAAATTATATTTTCATCTTAGCATAGAACATCTTCCAAATTTAACGCATAATGCTACATCTTCTCCTTTGGAAGTTAAAGTATCAATAGAGTTAGAAATACCATTGAATAAATACAATGTACCAACGTTTTCTCCTTTTTCTATTACCAGGTCTCCTTTAGTGACCTTCCACATTTTATCTGTGAAATTTGTCACACAACCTTCACCGCCTAACTGCCCTGTTGAAATCATATTTTTCTTCAGATTTGGAACATGCCTTAGCTCCTTCAATAACCATTGGTTTAAATTTTTCTATTTTACAAGAACTTTACCCATTCCAACTATTTTATAGGTTTTATCATCACCCAGATGAACTTGTCAAAAATATCCTTGAACATAGTCATGAAAATATTTCTTATCAGGTGTAACATAGAATGAGGCCCCTGAATCTACCACCCAAGAATCAGTCACATTTTCTAAATAAAGAATCAACACATACTGTAACACATCACTTTTCACATTTTGCTTCATGATTTTTTTCTTGTTGTGTGTCTCCTTCTTTTCCCTTCTGCGATTTATATTATTTCTTCAGTTGTCCTTTCTTTCTGCATTTCCATCACTCTATCCCCAATCTGGACTTGGATATGCCTTTCCTTGATTTACTATGATATGTTGAGCCCTTTCCTCTTTCCATTTTTCTTCCCCTAGTCTCTACACTCAAATCATTACCTGATGTCTCACGGGAGATTTTCCGTCGCATTGCCTCACTAAGGATAGCACTGACAACATCATCAAACTTTAAAGTAATAGATCCAGAGACAGAGTTACTAATGTCCATAACTAAACCATTCTAACTTTCTCGCAATGAACACAGAAATAAAAGAGCCCTAACTTCATCATCAAAGCTTACCCCTACAGAACTTAACTGACTGTTAACCATATTAAATACATTTAAATGGTCAGAAATGAATCCACCTTCTGATGTCTACATATTAAATAAATGTTTCACAAGAAATACCTTGTTTGAGGCCAAGGGTTTTTCATATAGTTTCACCAATGACTTAATTAAACCCTCTATTGTTGTTTCCTTCGAAATATTGAAAGCTAAAACATCGCAAGGCACAAACTTATTGTTCCAAGTCCCTTTCTATCGAGAATCTCCCATTCTGTGTCTCTCATACTCGACGAATTCTTTGTTTTTCCGCTAAATGGTAGTTACAAATATTTCTGATAAAGATAATCTTCCATATGAATCTTCCATAGTGGGTAGTTTTGGCCATTAAATTTCTCGACCCTAAACCTACCATCTTCCTCCATTGCTCCCACTAGAACCAGAAAACCTTCTTTCCTGCGATTTTATCAGTCAAATAGACCTTCAGATCTGATACCAATTGTTATAAAATTATATATTACAAAGGAATGTAACGCATAAAATATGCGGAAACACAAACACATAAAACATATAAAATAAGAGAGACATAGATATATGTGGTTCACCCAACTTGGGCTATTGCCATGGAAACAACCAATCCTTCCTTTATATTATCCAGCAAAATGAAGAGACACAATCTACATCAGGTCCAATGTAATATCCTCTTCTCTCACACACAATCCCCTTTGTTATTTCTCATTCAGAGTATACACACCATACATAGATGCAATACAATAACCTCAGACAACAGACAAGTTTCCTTCTAGGGTGAAAAACCCTAAATTAAACATAAATTCTATCACCAGGTCATCTGCCTAATGAACGACCCATATTGACTATGAAATTACAACATTTTACAAGGCAATTTTACATATTTTTTGAGCCTCGGGGGTGTTTCCCCCAAAACCCCCTGCCAAGGGGGGCTCCAAAAGGCCGTCGCTACCCCCCCTGGACCCCCCTCGTGGAGATTAAATGACGTTAAGAATAGGGGTCCAACGTGGTGATACATATAAATAAAGAAGATAATCATGTTGCACACCCAACACAACATATGAATAAAAAATTTAATTCGACTAGGGTTTGATCATAAAAAGACATACATACGAAGGAAATCATTTCTAAGATATTGTGGGGGTCTTTCTTACACATTCCATCAAACTCTAATGAGTCAGGATTTCAATATAGGAACATAAAAAACCTAATATTACCAACATTTCAAAGGTTCAAGATTTTATACCTTATCATTCAACCCTAACAAGTTAGGTTTTCATGATCATACCAAAATCATAAACATGAAATCATTAATAAAAATTTCAAATACAATATCCCTAAGCATTTAGGGCTTCATACATTCACATTAGCATACCCTTCGGTTAGGGTTTTCCAAAACATGTCTAGGGTTCTACAAAATCAGTTAGGAATATGAGTGGGGTGGGTAAATTTATCAAGTGATGAATCGCCTAGAACAAGAATCATTATGATTTAATATAAATAGATATAACAATGTTAGTAAGAGAATGTCAAATTAAAAACCTTTAATATAAATAAATCAATGTTTTAAGGCATACCTTTATTTCTTTACAAACCTTGTCTTGAGAGGTCCTCCTTCATACTTCTTGAGAGTATAACAATTATTTTCCTAATCAAGACCATAGAGGGAGAAAGGTCATTTGTATTAATATAATCAAAACTCAAATAAGTATATGAATCCAAAAATGAGCCTGAAATGAGATACTTATCTTGAGGATCTGTTTAGGACTCCCTCCAAAGCTTTGAGGGATACCTAAAACTTATAAACAAGAAAAATGTGTTTTTCCAAAAATATGTTAAAGGCCTATAAATTCTAAAACATCAAAAATATAAAATAAAATATCTAAAGATACAAGAAAAGTACTTGGTAGTGTAAGTCCCTAATGTCAAATTCTCCAGGCTTGACTTCCTTTGAGTTTCCTTCTTCAACAATGTTGGCTGAATATCTCTCTATTTTCTTGTTTCTCGGATTGTCGGGATAGTCACTCCTATAGTGACCCTTCTTATGGAATTGATATAATTATACCTTGGACATGTCAACTTTATTCATTGTCCCTTTAGATTTCTTTCGTTTATGTTGATAAATATAGGCATTAGGTACTCCTTCAGGATTGGAAGCTAATGAGATACTTAATTCTTCTTGATTGTCGCCATTCCATAGTTCTTCAAAGGTGGGAGCTACCTTCCAATTGTTAAATTTGGCAGAAAATGCACCCCAAGTAGGTGTCAATCCTAATGGAGCATTGATCATGAGTTCTTTGTTTGGAACAATTTCATCAATGGCCAAAATCTCATCCTTTATTCTTTCTATATTCACAAACAAGGAGGCCAATGTGTCTTCTTTTGTCATATTTTGTAGTCCTTAGCTCAGTTTTCAAAGTAGCTACTTAACGAATGTTCTTAATAGTGAATAAATTTGACAAGGCTTCATACATTTTGTGAGCATGTTCAATGTTGGATATGAATGGGAAAAGGTTGTCGTTTATTCCTACTACCATTAAAGTCATGGCCACTAATTTAGTTCCCTGTATTTTACTTTGTCGCCATCACAAGAATTCTTTATAGGATTATTTACTTTTCCTTTGACCAGGTACAATACCTTATCCTTTTCAAGGATGAGGCCAATTCTCTTCTTCTAGGACCTATAGTTTGAGGCTCCTTCAAATTTTTTTCTCACTTGATTGTGTTAGACATCCTCCTAGAGTGTAGTAGATTCCTTCCCCAAGATGATCCTTCAAATTGTTCCTTGATTAAGTGTTGAAGACTTCATTTTTCTTCCTCATTTCACCAAATCGGTGAAATCTGTTATACCATGTTAGAAAATCAGAAAGACAGAAATATTTTCTTATTCTTGAAAATTACTTGTGATATTTCTTATTATTATGATTATTTATATCTTCTTTATTTTGGTTCATCAATAAATTACCAAAGAAACATTCACATAAAACAATAAACACAAGATGTAGGAACTATGCTAGGGGGAAACCCCCCTTGAGGGGAAAAATGTGTCAGATAATTCTTCCTTTCGGTAGTATTATTTGAGACTCTTCACCCTAGACATATACCAGAGTAAGAAACAAAGAGAGAGAGAGGCACCAAAATTTCATTTTTCTTCTTCTCCTTTGACTTCCCCAACTTAACACTTCTTTCGACTTCTCGACAACATAATTCAAACTTTTCCCACCCACAAGAGTTATCGAACATACTATGAGATATTGTGCTACAAATGAATTCAATTTTCTTCCTTTTATACACTCTAGGTGAGGTAAAATAGGTGTTTCTTAGGCCAACATGATCACCTTTAGGGTGACTTGGTGTAGACATCACATAATTCATATTTTACTTAATATTAAAACTTTTTACATGATTCAAAAGCCCAAGAAGGGTCTCTTTAAATGTACGATGACTCTATTAACTCAAAATAAATCCTAGAAGTCCTCAATGGGGATTTTGACCTAAAACATGGGGACCCAAACATGAAACCCATGCTTTAGTAAGTCACAATAATAATAATAATAATAATAAAAATTATTATTTTGAAAATTACATTACAAGATGACTTCAATACATTAAATGAAGACCAACCCTAGTTACATTTTCCAACAAAGGATTCTTCATTGTAGTTCATTTTCGACGGTCGGAGCCAAAATAACCTCATTTCAGGAGAGGTGATGAAGTGGCTAGGCCTATCGACCACAACAGAACCGCAAGCATGAGATATTCACATCCGCCACAAGTGTCACCTTTCCTACAACATCAAGCCCTTCATGGATGAGGTATCATGTGATGTTTATCCTCTTGAATTTTTTGATGTATTATTAGGAAAACCATACTTGTGGAAGAGGCATGTTGTGTATCAGTTAAGGCTTCACACTGTTATTATTACTTTGGGAAGTAAGTTATACAGGATACCGGAGGTAGCACCAACTACAACATTCTCTTTGATGACATTGAAGCAATGTATTAAGATCATTTCCCAGACTGGGAAATTTGTTTTCCTTATTATTCACCCTCAGGGAAAGAAGAAGATTGTAGCCACAACCTCCAAACAAGGCTCTGTTGCATGGAAATAGCAGATGGAAAAGGACGTGGAGGAGTATAGGGACATTTTCTCCTCACTCACAGGGGTACCTCTACATTATAAGGTCAAGCACTCCATCAATATGACCTCAAGCACATTTCTACCCAATGGAATGATCTATTGACACTCTGTTATCGCGAATAATGAAATGATTACTTTATGTATGCCATCACCTTGGTCATTAACAATCAATTTTTCATGTTTCATGTCACCCTAACACACATTGCTACATAGGCATCAATATTGTGTTTATATTTATGAGATTTATCCTATTGTATCTAGTTTGAATTTGCAGACCTCAACTATGCATGATTTACTTTTTGCAAGAGGGTAACCTCATTTTCTTTTTATTTTTTATATTAATTCTGATTATTTTATTATTTTCTCATTTACAACATTGCAGGTTTGGTACAATAATGTCCCACATACTTGTTTGGTAGAAGAAAAATGTGGTCAAAATATGATTGTATTAGATAAAGATAAATTAAAATTTCCATGAGGTGGAACCCAATTCATACATGGGGAATATAATTACATAGATCCTATTTCTGAGGTTCTTAGAAATAGTTATTTCTTTCTTCTATGATTATGGGTTTTAGATAATGTTGTCTCGAAATACATGAATTTTGGTGTTATTCGTTGTTGCTAAAGCCTGCATGTTTTTGTTTCTGATTTGGTTATGCAAATGGTTCCTGATGTGGCTTAGGTGTTCATACCAGGGTTGTTTTGGATGTGGGATGTGGTGTAGAAAGCTTTAGTGTATTTTTTATATCTCAAAATTTATCAAAATTTTCCACAACTTCAAAATATGTTCATGAAAATTAGATCCAGTTTTCTCTTGAACGTGGTGTTCCTTCTATGATGGTGGCTTTTTTAACACATTTCCTTTTCTATCACAGTCGGGATTTTGACATGATACATTGTTCTCATTGTCAAATTGAAAAGATTAATGATGTTATGGTTTTAAATATTCTTTCAGATACCTAAACTATAAAATTTATCTCTTTTTAATTTTATATGGAATTAACAGAAATATGATCAAGGGTTTAGTATTGGTTAGGTTCAAAGCGACCTACAGCTTAATTTTTAGAGATCAAGAAATGGATAATAGTTAGGTCTATAATTGAGTGGTAAAGGTTGTTTGTCTAATCCCTTAGACTCACTAGTTCCTCTCTTAAGGATTTTTTTACTCCAATACCTGGTATATGGGTATGCCATTTTGTGGATCTTAATAATTTTTATCAGATACATGACAAAACAAAAAATTCTTGATTTTTTTGTTGTTGTGAACAATGCTATATAATTCACTGTCAAATTAGGGTAAAAAATGTAATTTCAATGGATCTATGCATGCTGGGGATTGAACTTGGTTCATCATTATGATGATACCCTTCCTCAACCACTAAATTCCTAATTTCTTTATTCATGCAAAGTTCCCAGAAGAGAATTTTTTTCACGGATGTGCTTAGAGGGAGCATATAGGTACATGATGCCAAAAATAAATCATGGCATAGTATACTCTGAAAAGGTTGGTAAATATCTAGAAGACTGGAAAAGGAGTTGGATATTACTATTTGACTGTAATGTTCCAAAATTTTGGCTTCCAAGCTAAATGGAACATTAGAGTTAGCAGTAGCTTTAGCCAGTGAATAAATGGGTAGAAAAGCCCATAAGTCTCCTAAGGAGGATGAAAACACTCAAATTGTGAAAGGAGACACTCTTTCTAACTTAATAAAACACCTCCATCTATGAACAAAGATAAAATGAAGCTTATTGGACTAATTCAACAACGTAGTTTGAGTGGAGGAGGAATCCTAGGATGGATAACACAATTTTGGAGGGAGATGTAACTTTGGTTAGAAGTAACCTAAGTGAGTGGGGCCAAGGGAAAGAAAAATCATGTCTTATATCAGGAAGAGGATGGCAGCATTATTCATCATGTTGTAGATTATTATTCTTGGCTGCCAAGAATTGTTGCTTCTTTGCTGCTTAGTAAAGCTGCAGTGCTATTTAGCACTGGGTGTTCCCGGGCAGGAATCCAACCTCTTTCCTTTGAGGATCTCATTGGGAGAGTTCTTATTCATCATTCCACATCAGGTTTTTAGGCCAAGCTTTAGTCATCTTCATCAACACAACTTTGCTAGAGATTGTGTAGTGTTGCTGGGTGCAGCAGTGGAAGGGATTGGAATCCCGACTTCTGAGATAGTTTCCAATTGGAGGAAGGTTTCCTTCACTTAAGAGATCTATTTGGAGAGCTACAGAGCTTATTTCATATCTGTGGTATCATACCACACATTTTCCATACATTCCCAATGTTTTTTCTACTAGGGAATGCGTTATTTTGGAGGCAGTGCTCATTGCATGGTTTGGTGGCTCCGTTGCTGAGTTTCCTTGTGATTGAGAGGTTCATCCTTTCATGGGAGGAAAACCTTGAGGGATCTACATCATATCAGACATATTTAAGCCTTTTACACTCATTTTCTTTAGTGTTGCAGTGATGATTCAGTGATTTCCTGAATATCACATTTGTATACAGAGTGTTTGGACAAGAAACCCTTGCTAGTTTCTTTTGTATCTTGTATAAGGAGATTAGATATTTGTTCTTCAGAATTTTAATCAATATATTATTATATATAATTTTTTCCTTCATTTATGTGTGTAAACCATCTCTTAGACTGCACAGTCCATTAAGCAGCAACTCCGGAAAAATGCAGTTTTGGGGTTTTAGCACTTTTTGGCAATCTTAGGTGTGGGAGATCTGTTTAACCCACATATTTTTCTTTGTTTCAACTCATTTCATGGATTTAGGTTTCTTATTGATTAATATATGGTATCCAAGAGTCCATTCCACTATTTTATTGCATATGTTGCTGGAAATGCATTTTTGATGCTTGATTTATGAGCAATCTTGAAAAAGGGATATTACATTAACTATTGTACCTTGATATATTTTATCCTTAGATTTTGTGACCCTACCTTCAATTGGAACTTTATATTTTGATGTCTCTTTTGTTTCCATAATAGGACTACAGCTCTATCTCAAGGATTACTAGGTGCTAGTGGCATTAGTTTTTCTTAGTCATATATAAATTACACATGTCCAAGAAATGATGAGATCCTTAGGAATTATACCAGATATTATCTCTCCATAGATTTTAAAATTTGTGAAATTATTCTTATACCAATGAAGACATAGATCTTGATTTTGGACCCTTTTGACCAACATGTTGACTTGATATGTAGAAAAAAATTCAACTCTAAAAGACATCTGTTATATATTTCAATGTCTACAGGCCTGGATCAAATTAAAAGGGATTTAATTTTATATATTTCTTTCTCTTACACAAAATGTAGGAATTTACAGGGTAAGTTCCGTAGATCAAGAACCAAAGGTCACCACTCACAAACAGATCACAAATCAGTACACCAGTATAATCACGTGGTGAAAACCCTCAAAGACGGAAATAGTCCACGGCCTGAGCCAACGCGGCCATTTCAGGAAATTTATTAATATAAAAAAAGGTTACATATGTTTCTCTCATAAACGTTTACCGGAAAAATGAGCCTCCATGCTCTTTAAATAGAGATCATGGACCAATCAGGTGTTAAGTCATGGATCAAGTGTCATTAATACTGAGGTGAGAGATAACTGCCGGATCACTACAAATCGTGACCGTTGGATTATAAGTTACAAATGTACATGGTAAGCAAACACACTTTACCTAATTCTACACTAGACTAAGTTATTCTTAACTATTTCCTATGTGTCGGAATATCCTAACATCCCACCTTAAGAACAACTTGGGATAGGATTGAAGGATTTACAAAGGTGACACAAAAGGAGCCTATTTCCTATGTGTCAAAATATCCTAACATCCCCCCTTAAGAACAAAGTGGGATAGGATTGAAGGATTTACAAAAGTGACACAATAGGAGAAGCAAGGAGGCTTTAGAGCCTATTTCCCCTTAATGACAACTTTTCTAAACTCCAAGCATGGATAAAAGTTTGGTAAACTTCGCTTCTATGATAGCCTTCGTAAAGATATCGACTACTTGATCATTGGTTGGACAGTATTGCACTTCAAGAACACGATCATGAATGAGCTTTCTGATGAATTGTATGTGAATTTCAATGTGTTTCATACGCTAATGTTGAACTATATCTTTACATAGCTGAATGGCACTCTAATTATCACACCAAAGTGTAGTTGGATGTTTTTGATGAAGACCAAGTTTAGACAGGATCTGACGAAGCCACATGGCTTCCTTGCTAGCTTCAACCGCACCACAATACTCTGCTTCTACTGAAGAAAGATAGATGGCACTTTGTTTCTTACAAGACCAAGTAATAGGTCCTGAAACAAGAGTGAATACATATCCTACAGTAAACTTTCGATCATCAGGGTCACCAGCCCAATCAAAATCAGTGAAACCAATCAACAATGGAGATGCTCCTACACTGTAATGAATCCCGAATTGAATTGTACCTCGAATATATCGAAGTATTCTTTTAGCTGCTTTCCAATGACTTTCATGAGGTTGGTGCATAAATTGAGCGACAATACCAATGGAAAAGGAAAGGTTAGGGCAACTATGGGTTAGATATAGAAGTTTACCAACAAGTTGACGATATAAGGTAGCATCAACTTCACGGCTAGTACAAGTGTCTGAAAGCTTGACTCCAGACTGAAAGGGAGAAGGGACTGGCTTACAGTCTTCCATGTGAAAGTGGTGTAGAAGATCACAAGCATACTTGGACTGAGAGAGGGTAATGCCTTCCTTGGATTGCAAGACTTGAAGACCAAGGAAATAATGCAAGTGTCCTAAGTCTATCATTTCAAACTTCTTTTCGAGGCTAGAATTCACATGGTTTATGTGGTTTGGATCACTACCAGTAAGGATGAGATCATCAACATAAAGAACAAGGATGGTGAAGGACTTACCCAATGTCTAGGTGTAGACAATGTTGTCAAAATGACACCTAGAAAATCCATTATCTAATAGAAATATATCCATTTTGGCATACCAAGCCCGAGGAGCTTGTTTGAGACCATAGAGAGACTTCCTAAAGCGACAAACAAGGCTAGAGTCATTTTGGATAAATCCAGGGGGTTGTTCCATGTAGATTTCTTCATGCAAATCTCCATGCGTTACACTAAAATTTGTCACCATGACATTTTAGTACTCCCTTAGATGTCTATAATATCAAAGTTCCTAAATTCAAGCCTTGAAATTAAGAGAAAAGCTCATAAAATTCTTAAAGACACTTGTACCACACTTTCTCTTAGTATTGCCTGCGGTGCTGCACTTTCTTGCTCTAAATCATGTGGAGCTAAACACACTTTTTATTTATTAAAGGTGTGGACCCCTGTAAAAGGTAAAAAAAGGCACAAGTAAAATCTAGAAGCTTAGTTTGAGTCATTATTGGAAGCTTCTAGAAACATTCCTGTGGTGGGAAGTCCACTCTTTTCAGGTTCATGTATCACATCCATTAAGGAGCTAACGCCTTGATGTAAGGAGCTAATCCCTTTGACGGAGGATTCTATCCCTTCTTCTTTGGAGCTATAACCTCCTCTCTTTCATTATAAAAAGAGGCATGGGGTAGCCTCAAAGGGAGTTCAAGCTTTAGTATTATTGGAGGTGAAGTGTTGTTGTAACTTAGACCCTTTTAGCTGAGATTTTATTTGGGAAAGATTACATACCTGTATGTAACTCGGTTGAAGAGTGCAAGGCTTGTCAGAGTAAAGGAAATGCCTGTTACGAACCCCAAGAAGACCTGTACAACATCAAGGAGGACATGGTTGTAAGGTTTTTCTTACTATTCAAAGTTAATACAAATAAGTCTATTTTTCTCAATAAGCTATCAATTGATTGGTTTATTTTATGGATTCCTTGATCACCATAATAGATATGATTTATGAATATATGCTATGTAGGTGCTATTTGATGTTTGTTTGTTTGTGATTACAGATCTTCGAAGGAAAATCTTTTGGGCGACTGAAGGATTACTACTACAAACAAGTGTTGGATCAAAGGTAAGATCATCAAGCCTTTATAGCATTTAATTATGAATCGCGATATATATAGAGAAAGATAGATTTAAATGTATGTTTGTTGCTAGTTGTCCGTAGGACACTTGGGAGGTTTGTCTTGTCCACAAGAATGACTTATTTGTCCAACAAAATGGCGACTCCACTGGGGAATGGATTTTGGAATTTGATTTCTTTTATTTTTGAGTTATGAATTTATTTTTTCTGATTTTGATTGATTTATACTGGCTTGGGTAGTTTATCCCTGGAGAATCCCTGAGAAATGATTTAGATTTTTTTATTTTTTCTTTTAGTTTTATGGTATCCGCACTTTTATTTTAGAAACAGTCTGGGCATCTCCACTCTTTTCTTATATAAATAGTGTGGGATCGCACTTGTTTACACTGAAACCTGCGGGCCTTGTGAAAATTTTTAGAAAACCTTAAAATTCTCTTTTCTGGATCAATTTATTAGATTTTCAGTGTATACCCAGACTTGTATTTTCTATTAGAAAGCCTTGTGTGAATTTATTTCAGCAATTTTACAATCTCATCAGTCTCCGTTAAGTTAATTGGGTTTTTTGAATATTCTTTTTCGAGAAATTCTTAATTTGATTTCCTTTGGTCATTAGTTCGAGGTTTGTCTCAGTCTCTTAAGAATTTTGCATCACTCTGAGTGTTAATCGCCTTTGAGTGTTTTTATTTTTTGATCTTTGGAACTCTCACCCTATTTTATTTACTTACACTTGATTGGTTCTTAGATTACATTAGAATCATCTTGTATTTGATAATTCTCTTGCATAGATCACATTTTCATAATTAGAATTCTCATTTTCAGAATATGAATGAAAAATGTGCATAGATTACATTTGCATACTTTTCAAGTGAATTGTGCATAGATTACAACTGCATAGTTTACATTATGGAAAATTAATCATAGATTTAGATCAGTTTCTTTAATTTGAATTTACATGTTTTTATGCTTGTTTTAAAAACACAAAAATAAAAAAATATGGAATTGATTAGCATTAGTTTTTCTTGATGAAATTAGTGCATTAGAGAATTTGTTATATTTTCTCTTATTGATTAATTTTTTGCGTTGTTGGAAGTGAATGGAAACTCTCTCCTTACTTTAGTTAGGATTCATATAATTGAAAATATTACATTATCATATTCGATTGCATTTAGTTTTGGGTTGGGTCATAACACCATTGGTTTCATATCCATTTACCCTTTGAGTAATAACAGCCTAAGTGTTACACCATTTTTTGGTCATCTAACCTATTATCATTAGATGGACCCAAGTACACCATGTAAGACCAATTTCACCCTAATTAAAATTGCTTTCACTATGTAAAATAACTTAATAAACCACATTTATTAGGTTGTTTATGGTCTAAACAGGAAACCCCAAAAGGAAATATTAAACAAACCTATTTTGTTTAATTTTCCTCATGGAATAATTAATTAAACCATAATTTAATTATTATTCCTAGTCATATTTAACCCAAAAACAAAGAAATTAATTAGATAAACCTTTATTTATCTTATTATTTTCTAGGAATAATTATTTAATCTTATTTAGATAATATTCCTTGTTAAATATGACCAAATCACCCACAATTAATTAAATAAATCATTATTTATTTGATTATCTTCTAACCGCTTCCTTAAAAAGATAAATAAATCATTTATTTATTTATTTTTGACAAATAAAGGGATTTGACCCAAGTCAAATAATTTTTCCCTCCAACAAATATAATAAAATATTCCATAAAAGGTGGATCTAGATTTGGTTAACATTATTTTAATCATGCACCAAGATCTAGAATGACCCAATATTTTGTTATAAATAGGAGGGTTTTTCCTATCATTCTTCACCTTTTGTTGCCTATTAGATCACTCTGGATCTATACACTTGATCACATTTTTCCATTATTTGTTGTGTGAGCTCCCTTTGAGCTCTATTCTTTGCATTGGGTTTTCTACACCAACAAGAGAGAGAAATCTTAGATCTGAAGTGCTGAGGACTTCCAAGAACCCATCCCACTGAGGAGAATTGGATACGCCTTCTTATTTTCCTCCCAGGTGCCCAATTAATACAAAAATTCTTTCAAAAATTGTTCTTGTCTTTTCTATTGGTATATGAAGCAAACCCTTGTTTTTACTGCTTAATGTCTTTCCATGCATAGATCTGGCTTTTTGTAGCTCTTTTCTTGTTCAACTAACTGCAGATATGAAGATATTGGCAGCCACTTTTGTTGTTAGGGCTATTAGTTATGCGTAGCTAAAGTGGTCCTTTTTCGTACACTTTGACAAAGGATTCATACTAACACTAAGTAACACAACGCTTAATAAAATTCATCTAGTAATTTTTACATTTTTAGGGCTCTTTCCACCAACTTAGCTTAGGTTAGTGTCTTGGAATAGGTTTTAGTTAACTCTCCAAGACAGTATAAAACAAACAAGTAGTCAATATTCCGGTAGAGAAATTCCAATAGTAGCATGTATGCTCTAGGAAGCTCCTCTGAAAGGAGTCAAGCATGAGATCATATCCGAACCAGTGAGGTAATCAATACTTCCTCATTGGGAATGATAGAAGATAAGCACGTATTAACAATGACAAACCTCGGATTGAACATTGTTGAGGAGCCTGGGGTCTCTTGTCGTTAAACCTTGGATTATGTCAAGGAGCCTTCAAGGGGATTGAGCTTTGTTACTTTGCCCTTGCATGTGTATCGGATCGTAGACTGTTCCCCTAGGTACATTTGTTTCTGTTGGTAACCTTAGTGGCCATAATCTATAGGATTCTTTCCTAAGGTGACGGTGGAGGGAAGATCCCACTGTACTTGGAACAGATGTTGGCTAGACCCACTTGGACTCTCTGAAGGGTTATCTTCACTCGAGATGGCATAGTGGAGAAGCTTGCACCGATCTGTTTCATTAAGCAGGTTGTCGGGGTAACTATTCCAACTACCATTTCTGCATTAAATTTCTACGATGTTGGATTTCATCACCAACTAGTGTTTTTAGTGTGGGAATGTACTGTTTGTGTGTGGTTTGACTCCTAGATTTGATGGCACGTGTTTATTTGTTTGTTTTTACTTTAAGAGACCATAGGTATGAATTGTGAATTTTAATTATTTAGGTGTGAATTGTGAATTGTTAATTTTAGTTTTAAATTGTTAATCAAATTCACTGAAGATGAATCTAATGGAAACTATTCCGAAATTTACCAACCAAGTAACTCCTCTTAACGAGAATCCTATTACCTTTCCTTTCTTTGGAAATGTTGGTCCTCCTTATATGGCTACATTGTCATTACCTAGATTTATAATAGGTTTACCGATATGGTTATTTTCAACTTCGCTTGCCTCGAATACTCTAATTGTTCCACCTCAACCGAATGCTTCACCTCAACAGAGTTCACCACCTCAACATCACCAACCTTCTGTTGACCCTTTACCTTCTTCACCCAATATTTCTTCCTCCCTTTCTTCCTCTTCACTTGGTAAAAGCCTTGACGCTAGTAACCAGGTGACTAAGAAGAAGAAGAAGAAAAAGAAGCAAGATAAGAAAGAAGTCAACCAACCAACCATGGCTGCGAGTGTTAGTAATGTTGAGGAATCCTCCAACATGCATCATAAACCCAAATTCCCTTGCAATATTTGTAAGGGTGACCACTTCCTTATTAATTGTACTGGTATTCCTAAGGTCTTAGAAGTATGGTCAGAAAAATCTCATCAACTTACCATTGATCCATCAACCAGTGATAGTCAGGTTCCTGGGAAAAAGGGTAAAGTTAGGTTTCCTTGTAGGTTATGCAAAGGGAGTCATCAAACTCACATTTTCCCTCATATGGATGAAGCCTCAAAATTTTTGGAAAACCTTCCTATTCCACAGCAAGAACTTCCAACTGGTTACCATCAACTTTCTCCCAACCTACCGTCAACTGACGAAGTGATTGATCTAATTCCAAGTATAGTCGATCCCACTCTTCAATTGAAGAGTGAAATTCATATCACTCGGATTGATGATCTATTAGTTGATCAAGTGGTCGATTCAATTTCATGTTCAGTCGATCCCACTCTCCCTGCACAGAGTGAAATTCATACAACTCCGGTTCTTCTTGTTACATCAGATTCTTCTACACCAGGGGGCATTTCACCTATTACTACAGAACCCCCTCCAACTACCAAGGTCTTTTCCTTTGATTGGAATAGACTAATAGAACCTCATCTTCCTTCTTCCATCCCTTTCCAAATAATTGTGCAGGCTTTTCGTAAGAATATATGCCACACACATGTAGATGAAGGTGCTCCAGTTAGTATTTTATCCTCAACTGCTTGGAAAGCTTTGGGTTCCCCTCAGCTTGTGCCTGTTATGCAGAATTTGAAATCTTTTAACAGAACCATTAGTGAACCTTTAGGGATCCTTCCTAAGTTTTCTATTAATTTGGAAGGTAAAACTGTATGTATTGATCTTATGGTAGTCAAGGCCCCTTGGATTTCAATTTACTCCTTGGGCGAGACTGTGTTTATGCAATGAAAGTTGTCGTATCGACACTCTTTCGCATGATGTCTTTCCCTCACAATGGAAACATTGTGACTGTTGACCAACTTTCATTCCCTTGTCTTGATTCGACTACCAATAATCCAAGACCCTTAAAATTTCCTTCTACTCAAGTGGTATCTACCCCGCCACAGGCTAATTATGTGGCAACCAGTCCCATGTTTTCAGTTACCAATGTAAGCGAGCCTCTCACTATTTTCTTGACTTCCTTTGACTTAGATCCAGTAATTGACATGGAAAAATCTATGGTATTATTTGACCGTGATGTTCCTATCCCTTTTGAGTCCCTAGACATGTGTTCCTTCCAGATAATTGTTCTTCCATCTGATGAAGACCTTTTGGAAGCCATGATCAAGGAGTGTCCCTTGACATGTATTTCTTCCTGTTGGAAGCCATGACAAGGTCACTGTGAGGAAAGTTACTTTTAATGTGTCAACCTCGTTAAAAAATGAGACATGTAGCGCGAGGAAATTTCCTTTTACTGTGTCAACCTCGTTAAAAAATGAAACATGTAGTCGAGGATAGTTCCTTTTACTGTGTCAACCTCGTTAAAAAATGAAACAAATATCATGAGGATAGTTACTTTTACTGTGTCAACCTCCTTAAAAAATGAAACATGTAGCTAAGGATGATTCTTGTTACTGAGTCAACCTCGTTAAAAAATGAATCAGGTTTGAGGATAGTTCTTTTCCTGTGTCAACCTCATTAAAAAATGAATCAATAGGTTATGTAGGTAGATTAGAAATAGTATTTTATGAGGATAGTTCCTTTTACTGTGTCAACCTCGTTAAAAAATGAAATAGGTCACTATGAGCATAGTTCTTTTCCTGTGTCAAGCTCATTAAAAAATGAAACAAATCCTCTCATATTCAAGTCGATTCTTTCATCTGATCTCGTAAATGAACCTTCATTCCAACCAGCTTTTAGTAACCAATAGTCTACTTAGTTGAATGAAATGAAGCTTGGCGGGCATGCGCTCTAGCAAGTTATGCTTGGGGGGTACTCAAACCTATTTGAAGCATATTTTCTCTCTGTTTCAAGATTTTGTAAAAATGAAACCTATCTTGAGTCGATTTTTGTTATTATTTTCAAGAGTCGTTAAACTTATGAAAATCCCGAGAATTTTTTTCTATCTTTCATTCTCGTAAAACACATGAAAATGTCGAGTTCTTTCTGTCTTTTCTTGCTCATAAATTAAATTGAATGTAGGCCATATGAGTACATTTTTATCCCTTTTTCGAACTCGTTAAAACTTGCAAAAAAGAGAAAATGATGTGTATACTTCTATCACTTTTTCGGGCTCTTGAAAATTACGAAAAAGTGAAATCATGGAGTCCTCTTTTAAGCCCTTTTCAGACTCTCTAAAAATGAAAATATTTCCGAGTGCTTGACTATTCAAACTCGTTACAGGAAATGAACGGTCATCCCTTCAGTATAAGTTTACCCCTTTTCGGGAGTGAAATGGACTATTTACGAAAAAGGTATACGTTGACTAATCATGGTCAATAGAGTTCTCTCTCACATTATTTTATCATTTTTCAGGCCTGAGAGACTAAAATGACAAAAAATTACACCCATGGAGTTTTCTTAATTTTTTCCTTCTGACTCCCTAAAAATGAAAAACACAAAGTTTCTCCTATACTAGAATCGTTAAAATTTAACAGTAAAGGACCTATCAATTTTAAACAGGAACAGACCACTCCTTCGTAGGGTTCGATTTTAAACTAAGTTGGACTCATCCGAAGGATGAGCTTATAAAAAAGAAAATTTTATCCTTCTCAAGCTTGTCAAAAATAAAGAGGTACTTGCCAGAAATGGTGGGGGAAAAATAGAGAAAATGAATCCATTCATTACACTTTGATTTAAAAGTGGTATACCACTCTTGAACATGACACTTTTTTTCATACTTCGACCTGGGTTGGGAAATCCTTTGCCTATCAGTTAATAAAACCACATTGAAGGTCTTCAGCTAGTTTCTAGGTATTAGCTTAGGGAAATTGTTACCAAACCATCTGCAGTGTCGTTATGTGTTCAAGAGGACAGTCAAACAAACCATTCATCTGCAAACATTTGTCTCCATTCACGTTGACCATCCCTTAGCTAGTCCTTGCAAAAAAATTCTTCAAAACTTGATCTATTATTTCATGTCGTGAGCTTGCTTACGACGGATCACTTTCTATTGACGACAGCTCATCATCTAGGAATTTGATCTAGAATCTGTCATTACCTTGGAATCTGCATGCCTTAATGGTAGGTTTCTCGCCTTCAACGACAGGTTGCATCATTGACCTTCGATCGAATGATTCCGTGAAATGTTTGACTTCATATCACTTATTCACATTTCATGGGTTGTACTGAGTACTTTAAGAGCCATTGTCATTATTGGTGGTTTCTCTCACACTTGTTAACAGTCCACATCATTAACTGGTAATCAAGTGGTTTCTACCATGTTCGACTTCAACACATTTAATCACATGGATAGAATCGTACTAGTTCGGGAAGCAGAAATCAAGACCCTGGATCTATTTTCCACCATCCAAGATGCGACAAGTTTTATTATTCATTATGCAGTAGACTATTCAATACAGATGGTTGCGTCCATGTTGTGTCTACACTATTGATGTAATATTAAAATCATTTCTGTATCAGAACAAGTTTAGTTAGTTTTGATCTGAGTATGGGAATGCCTACCTCAGTGATGATATATATGATTTGCATTGAATGCTTTTACAGGGTTATGACTGGGGTGTCCATAGGCTAATCCTTGAAATGATAAAGCACATCACTCTTCGAATGCTCTTAGACTTCGCACTTTAGGGGGGAATTTGTTACACTGAAATTTGTCACCATGACATTTTAGTACTCCCTTAGAGGTCTAAAATATCAAATTTCCTAAGTTCAAGCCTTTAAATTAAGAGAAAAGCTCATAAAAGTCTTAAAAACACTTGTACCACACTTTCTCTTAGTATTTCCTGTGGTGCCGCACTTTCTTGCTATAAATCATGCAAAGATTAATGCACTTTTTATTTATTAAAGGTGCACACCCATGTAAAAGGTAAAAAATGGCACAATTAAAATCTAGAAGCTCAGCTTGAGTCATTATTGGAAGCTTCTAGAAACATTCCTGCGGTGGGAAGTCCGCTTTTTTCAGGTTCATGTATCACACCCATTAAGGAGCTAACCCTTTGATGTAAGGAGTTAATCCCTTTGAAGGAGGATTCTATCTCTTCTTGTTTGGAGCTGTAACCTCCTCTCTTTCACTATAAAATGAGGCATGGGGAAGCCTTAAAGGGAGTTCAAGCTTTCGTATTATTGGAGTTGAAGTGTTGTTGCAACTTAGACCCTTTTAGCTAAGATTTTATGTGGGAAATATTACATACTTGTATGTATCTCAGTTAGAAGAGTGAAAGGCTTGTAAGAGTAAAGGAAATGTCTGTTCTGGACCCTAGGAAGACTTCTACAACATCAAGGTGGACATGGTTGTAAGGTTTTTCTTACTATTCAAAGTTAATACAAATAAGTCTATTTTTCTCAATAAGCTGTCAATTGATTGGTTTATTTTATGGATTCCTTGATCACCATAATAGATATGATTTATGAATATATGCTATGCAGGTGCTATTTGATGTTTTCTTGTTTGTGATTGCAGATCTTTGAAGGCAACTCTTTCAGGTGACTGAAGGATTACTACTACAAACAAGCGTTGGATCAAAGGTAAGATCGTCAAGCCTTTATAGCATTTAATTATGAATCATGATATATCTAGAGAAAGATATATTTAGCTATTTGTTTGTTGCTAGTTGTCCATAGAACACTTGGGAGGTCTGTCTTGTCTACAAGAATGACTTATCCATCCAACACCATGCAAGAAGGCAGATTTAACATCCATCTGATTGACTTCCCATTTAAAGGAGGCATCAAGGGAAAGAACAAGGCAGATAGAATTCATTTTGGCAATAGGGGAGAAGGTTTCAGTATAGTGAATGCCTTCAACTTGTGAAAAACCTTTATTAACAAGAAGAGCTTTATGTCTATCCACTTTTCCATCTGGTCCAAACTTTGTTTTGTAAACCCATCTGCATCTGATAAGTTTTCTTCCTTTTGGAAGAGGAACAAGATCCCAAGTATCATTCGCCAATAAGGAATGATATTCTTCATTCATAGCTTCATCCCAAACTGGATGACCAGAGGCTTCTTTAAAGGTTTCTGGATCAATTTTTTCTGGAACTTGAGCCAATAAGGAAGAGGCTGTTTCGAACTGAGAACATGTACATCGTCGATCGGCAGGGTCACCTACAAGAGAACTTGCTACATCCCGAGTAGAGTGGACCCATCTTGGAAGTGGTGGAGTATAAGGAACAATTTCAAGAGGTGGAGTAGGATTTTCATCCTCGTTGTCATCCTCTGAATAGAAGGAATGCCATTAAAAATATAAGAGAGAGAGAGAGGTGGCACATATGTTGAATCAGGCTCACAGGCCAGAGGTGGCACACTCGCCAAACTAGGCTCGCAGGTCGATATATTTTCATAAAATTTTACATCTCTTCTAATGATTATATTTTTGGATTTTGGTTGAAGAAGTCTATATCCTTTGACATCTTCAGACTATCCAAAAAAAATGCATTTTTCACTCTTAGGTTCTAAGGCTTATGTTTCGCATCTGGAATATGGGCCCAAGCATCACCTCCAAAAACACGAAAGTGACTTACATCTGGTATGATTGAGCTCCAAGCTTCTTCTAAAGTTATAAAATTTAAAACCTTAGTAGGAGTGTGATTTACTATGTAATTTTCATATTTAATGGCTTCTGCCCAAAAATTGAGGCCAATTCCTTTAGATTGAAGCATACAATTAGCCATTTCTTTTAAGATGCGATTATTCCTTTCAGATACACCATTTTGTTGTGGAGTATATGGAACAAGATGTTGCAATTGAATGCCATGCTCAATGCAGAAGTTGATAAATTTGTTGTTAACATATTCTCCTCCATTGTTTGATCTTAAATTAATAATTTGATGTCCATATCATTTCTCAACAAAGGCCTTAAAATCCAAGAACATGTTAAAAGCTTCACTCTTGAGTTTTAAGAAGTACACCCAAGTGCGTCTAGAAAAATCATCAATGAAAGTTAAGAAGTACTTGCAACCAGAGAAAGAAACAACATGAAGTGGACCACATAAATCACTGTGCACAAGCTGCAAAGGGGCTAAAGCGTTCCAAGAGGCACGTTTGTCAAAACTATCCCGATGATGTTTTCCGAGTACACATCTGGAGAAAACACCATCTCAGAAAGATACTATAGGAAGGCCTCTCACCATATTTTCCTTACATAGAGTTTGAAGAGAGCGATAGTTTAAGTGACCAAATCACTCATGCCAAAGTTTTCTCACATCATCATTATGAGCAACAAAAATAGAGGGAAGACATGATGACCCAAAGTTGTCAAACTTATACAACCTTGTGGAATCATAAGCAATGTTAGTAGCTAAAAGATGTTTAGGATCTTTGAGGTCCTTGATTACAACATCATGAGGTGATAATTCTACTATTTTCCCTTCACCTGAATGATTTATCTGATAAACAGCTAGAAGGTTGCATGACAATGTAGGAACACATTGTACATCCTTAAACTGGCCATTATCTAGATGAATGGTTCTAGATCCTACAACACTAAGAGATCTATCATCACCAACATAAATATGTTTGGTGTTACAATCATTTAAAGAAGAAAACATGGATTTAATTTCAGCCATGTGGTAAGAAGCTCCAGAATCAATGAGCCGCTCATGAGAATGAGAAGAAGAAGATACATTTAATGCATAACCACATCTTGATGCTTGACAACCACAAGCAGAAAGTGCCATTCCTGAAGATGAAAGCGAAGGGTGCTCCAAATTGATGTTGTGCTTCTTCATTGCCACTTCTAAGGCTTCCATATTCTTAAAACATGTGGAATCTAAATGGCCATCACAATTGCAAAATTTGCAATGTCTATCTATCTTCTTTCCTTTGTTTTTATATGCCTTATTGGTTAGTTTCTTTTTCAATTTGTGGCTGAAATTTCTTGGGACCCTTGTTTAGTTTCGGACCATACGTTTTAGGATACTGCTTCTAGGGATTCTTTTGATATGATTGATGTTGGATTGCTAAGGATTTCTTAGAAGCGTTTCCAGAAGTGATAAGACCAAGGTGTAAGAGTTTTTCTTGTTCTCTTAACAAAGAATCACAAAAGGCATCAAAATATGGGTTCTTGTAGGTGGTTCCTGAAGAAATGATGGCGTATCTAGTGGAATGGAAGGTAGAAACAAATACAGAGTATGCAGGGTCAAGCTTAGTAATAATGAAGTATATGAGGCTACCATCTTCCTTTTTGACCTTACAACCTTCCAAAACAACTCTGAGGGTCTTGAATTTGGACAGAAAATCTTCAATAGAGGAGAAATTATTGGGGTCCAAAGTAAGCAACTCATTTTCAAGTTGATGGAATATTTTGAATGCCAAAGAAAATATTTAGCTTTTCAAGGGCTTCATGAGGGGTGTCAATGTCAAGGATATGAAATCAAAAATCTTGAGCAATGAAAATTCCTATCAACCCTCATGCTTGATCTTGTTTATTTTCCCGTTTAACAACTTTATTATCATCAGAAGGTTTAGTTTCTAGCCCTGTGGCTATTCTATAAATCCCATTACTTCTAATTATATCTACCATGTGAGGTAGCCACTGGAAATAATTGGTGCTGTTAAGAATAATCGGGCATGCACTTCCCATTTTTTTTTTAAACTGAAGCTGAGAAAATTTGAAACTAACTACTCCAATGGAAATATCTTGAAAAATTTGGCTGTTTAAAAAAAAGGCTTGAAAAACAGCTTCCGAATGAAGACGTTATGCCTTTTGAAAAATCTGAGTTGTAGATGCCGAATAGTTACGGGAATGGGATGAAGTGCGGTTTAAAAAAAAAAAATTCCACCCCTTTTAACAAATTTTTTTTTACAAAAGAAGCTTGAGAATGAGACTTGAACTCAAGACCTTTATTCTCATAAACTAACCCGTCACCAAGTGAGATAGTAAAAGGATCCCATTATTTTTTGAAAGGAGGAAGGGTTCTTTTTTTTTCGTAGATGCTGAATAGTTACGGGAACCGGATGAAGTGCAGTTTTTTTAAAAAAAATCCACCCCTTTTAATAAAAACTTTTTTACAAAAGAAGCTTGAGAAGGAGACTTGAACCCAAGACTTCTATTCTCATAAACTAACCCCTCAACAAGTGAGATAGTAAAAGGATCACATTGTTGTTTGAAAGGAGGAAGGGTTTTTTTCTTTTTTATATAACTCTTCGGTGTGTGTGCCTTTTCCTGCACAAAAAAACACAACAACCAAGAAAAAAAATGAAATGAAAAGCTTTACGATAAATTGTTAGATTTTTGGTTAGCCTTACCGGCAACTATCAATTTTTTCACAATTTCTGATTTCCTGATATCGCACAAAGACGCAGGGAAAGATCATATGTAGCAAAAAAATCCCTTCTCACTATTTCTGATTTTTCGAGATCGCATGCACTGCACAACAAAGAGAATACATAGAGAAGAGGATATAGATCTAGCAAATAAATAAAACCTAAAAATGGAAAATAAAAAGAGGGAACCGAATTAACCAGAACTATTAGCAAATATAATTGCAAAACAGATGCTTTATACCTCCAGATCTAAACTGTCATACCTTGGGTAGTCGGAAACCTTTTCACTTGAAACAAAAGGCATTCCTCACTATTAAAGATGCTACAGACACAAAAAATCAGTTCTCAAAGCCCAAAAATGTTCAGAAATAGTAGATCTATAAAACAACATTTGCATGCAATCAAACCAACTTCGGATTTTAATCAACAATGGATGCAACCCTCAAAATAGCTCTGATACCATGTAGGAAATTACAAGGTAAGTTTCATAGATCAAGAACCAAAGGTCACCGCTCACAAATAGATCACAAATTAGTACAACAGTATAATCACGTGGTTAAAACCTTCAAAGAGGGAAACAGTCCATAGCTTGAGCCAACACGGCCACTTCAAGAAATTTATTAATATAAAAAAAAGGTTACATATGTTTCTCTCATAAACTGTTACTAGAAAAATGACCCTCCATGCTCTTTAAATAGAGATCATGGACCAATCGAGTGCCAAGCCATGGATCAAGTGTCATTAATACCGAGGTGAGAGATAATCGTCGGATTATAAGTTACAAATGTACATGGTAAAGAAATACACTTTACCTAACTCTACACTAGACTAAGTTATTCTTAAATATTTCCTATGTGTTGGAATATCCTAACACAAACATTTATAGGACATGACTTGTACAAATTGTGAGGTTGGAAATGACTTATTATATATGATAATGACACTTCTAAGGAATTGCAAGGGTGGTATGGTTAAGGATAATGTTATAATGGAGGTAAGAAAAATCATTCTATGATTATATTGCTGAAGTTATGGTTTGAGAAATGGATATTTTCCCATGTTCCACAATGTTTCAAGGATGGGAGGTATTCATGTTTCACATTCATTGAAACTTTCATAAATTTTCATAATTCTTTGGATGTATATTAATTGTTCCAATAGATATTTCTTTTAATATTTCAGTTACTTAATGTGATTGTATTTGGGAGTCTTGAATTTTTTTCAGGGGGGTGGAGAGAGACTATAGAAGTAATTTGAGGGGCATTTTTAGATCCTTTAATGACAAGTATTGTGCAATAATTATTGTATTCCCCTACTTCTTGGGGGAATATAGGGAAATACTAGAATGGATTTTCCAACATTTCAAAGTCCGTGAGGGAAAATATGCATACCCATCACTATTTGACAAGAAACCTCGGAAACATGTTACATGTCAATGAGAAAAACTTATTTTATCTTAAATTCCTAAGACCACATGTAATGATAGGAAAATCATGCACATAATACAACTTACACCATAGTTGGTCTAAAATACAAAAGATAACAAAAAGCAAGGTCACATCATGCATATTGTTATCGCAAAGTCAGACCTGATAGGCTGCCAATCAAATCAATCTCATGTAGCTATTTCAAACCAATCTTTTGATTGAGACTTAGCATCCTCAACCTGAGAGGGCTCTCTCAAGGGTTTATGATTTTTGATAGAAATATAGATGGCTAACTCTATGTGGGGTAATAAGCAGATAAACGATAGATATTGGTTTTAAATCACATTAGCAAGTGCACATTGGGCTTGTGGATTCAAAATAGCTTCAGTAAAACCAAGAAATCTACTTAGCATAGAAGTCAAGGCATATCAGAGTTCTAGTCAAGAGATATACATATGAAACTATAAAACACAAAGTCAGTTTGTTTATGTAGGAAGTCATAGCATCAAAGATGAATTCTGAGTAACATAGACAAACACCACTGCAGTAGGATAATAAGATATTCAATTAGAACAAGAACACACTAGAACTCCTTCTGAATGTCAAGTTGGCTAAGTAGAAATCTCTATATTAAGCTGAAAACCAGTCACTTACAATAAACACAGTCTTTTGCTGAAAATTTCCAACCCATGCATATTCGACCTCTTGATATTTTATAGATCATTTACAATATAAGATAACTTTATCTACGGGTAGATACATTGAAATCCTGACCTTTGACACCTTGCCTAACCATATGACAAGGTATTTATTATGAAAAGACATCTGCAAATCTAATAAACAATCCTATTACAAATAGGATTAAACTCCTTATCTCTACTCATAACAACCTTATCTAAACTAAATTACATCAATTTCCAAGTGTATTTACATATGGTCAAATCCAGATGATAATATTCAACACTTTATGACCATAACACTGATCTCCATCAAAGTAGGAAACTATCCCCTGTTTTCTAGGCATAGGATCCTTGGTATGCTTGAGACACTCTGACCATCATGAAGCCATCACTTTGAGGTTATTTGCTATTAGAAACTGAAGTATCACATGCCCAAAATTCTCCCTAAGTCCCAACTTTCCAAAACCATCATCAAGATGTTCAAATTAGTTGAAACAGACCTGCAGTATGAAAACAACACAGTTTTGTAGCCTTTTTACCTTCAAAATTTTGGTTTCTTTCCTCCAGGATTATCTTCATTATCATTTAACACAACTCCCCTAGCAGTTTTAGGTCATAATCCACACTTTTTCCCTTCAAAAATTTATGAGAAAGGGTGAAAAAGCTGCTACAGCAGTTTCGTAGCACTTTTCACTCTTTTTACACTATTTGCACTACGAAAGTGATGAGTGAGCAGTTTTATCCAAATTTTTTTCAAAATGAAAACCAAAAATGTGCCAAAACTCAAAATACCACTGGTTTCATCAAATCAAAAAGTCATATTAACTAAAAAAAATAGTTTTCATGAGGTTCCTTCTTAATTTTTACTTGATTTATCTTTTGAATTTTTAATGATTGTCCTTCTACACATTTGTTTTTTAACTCATCCTCTGTCAATTGAAGTTTTTTATCCAAGTCCTCCACTCGATCTCTAATTCTTCTATTACTATCCATCAAGTGAGTATTGATTACTCTGACAAATTTAGCTTCCTTGATGGTTGGAACTGTCCATGTGAAAATTTGTTCTACACTGCTTGGAATTTCAGACCTATAACCAGTTTGACCTTCCCATAGTGCCTTCATTATTTTGAAATATTGTTGGCTTGAGGGGTCCTAACCCAAGTTTGGATCTTCAAGGTTTTCCAACAAACTTCTATACTACTGGCCCTTTCGACAGTGACCTACTTGCACAGGCCAAAGTCTTAGCCGAAGTAGTATGGGTGGGTGCTAGAGCCGGGTTTCCGCACCCTGGGAGAGGGTAGGTAAGTGAAGCAAATCTATGTTCACCCTTATAGTGACCATATCTTGTATCACAGAGCCTATATATACATATTCCCTTCGCATCCACGTGTGCAATAGCAATGACACTCACAGAAATCAATAGATTATGAACTCATATAACGATAACACAATTATTCCAGATATTCTTGAATGAAGTAAAACAGATCAACCCAAGATCACATCATAAATAAGTAACAAAAGTATGTTCACAGCTTAAATCAATAAAATAGCAGATATATTAAGTACTCAACATCACAGATTCATATCATAGTAATTCCAGTGGATTCTGATAGTCAACAATACCTATGCATTCATTAATCTTTCAGATCTACTTACAATACCCCAAAACCCAAACTACACACACAGTAGCAGAATCTGCACATAGCAGGACAAAGGCCCTCCACGCACACAGCAACAGGAGTCCTTACCCAACAACCCTGACCAGATCTATCGATTCGCACTTAGAAACAATCTCTTGTCATTCTTAGTTTGTCTTACAACTCAAAAAGGTTTAACTACTTATACTATTTTAGCCTATGCATCCAATGGTCTGAAAACCGTGGTTTTTGGACTCTTGGTCTACCCTTGACCCATTTACAATGCTTTAGGGGCTTTTACCCACCCCAAAACCCCTGCGTTAGACTAAATATAATAGAAAATATTCAAAATGGACCAATTTCGCATCTTGCAGGGGACCCTGTTCTAACAGTCCCCCAACACAATCTTGTGACTCGTCCTAAGTCACTGTGATGGTAGGCTCTCCACTTGTGCATGTAGGGCAGTGAGGGCAGTGATTAGTGGAGGCAGAACCTCTTGACTTTGGGCCGCATCGCTCTTCACGAGGTCCACAAGCCTTTGGGATGTTGGCCCTTCGATTGTTGTAGTGACGTTTTCCAATGCCTGGTTTAGTTGCGTGACTGTGCCATCTGCATCCTGTGAGAGATGGAGGGATGTGGTAGCCCATGGATTTAATAATTCCTCCATGATGTGCTTCTGGCACCAGAGTTTCTCAATCACATCCTGAAGAGTGTTGCTGGTCCTCAAATGTGCTAACCATTGTGCAGGCACGAAGGTGGGCAATGTAGCCTCGACCTGTGCGAAAACTTCTTCCTGCAGTTGTAAGTCCTGATTGACCTTTCGAAGGACCGGGTTGCATTGGACCATGGTCCAGAGTTGCATGGCTGATTCTAGCAACTAGGTGTCCTAAGTAATCTGATTTGTGATGGTGTTCATATCTTCGGCCACCAACGCAATGCGCTCAGCTCAAACCCCCGATGGCGTGGTAGGCTACAATGTGGCCTGTAAGTCAGAGATTTGCTTCTCCAATTGTGCCTCAATGGTCTGCATTTCTATCCGAGGTGCTTTTATTGTTGCGACCATACTTTCTACCTTGGCCCGAGGTGTAGCTACGATTGAGATTCTGTCTAGAACCTCTGTACAGAGTTGGTGGATCACTATTTCAAGCTCCACCTACTGCGATATAACGAGGGAATTTTCTGCGTCTTTCTGTGTGAGGGACTGCTTGGCCATATCGAGTTGTTGATGCACCTCTAGGTCTTGTCGGTGGGTTTCCCAGATCACTGCGGTGTGGAGATGCTGTAATGCCTTGTTGCGAAACTTAGCCAGATCCAAGTGTACCCTTGTATCTCTTTAGAGTTGGGTTCCTACTAGGGCAATTCTAGGCAAAGAACATAGATGGATTTCTTTCTGTGCTAGCATGGTACTGCTGATTTCCAAGGGGGCCGTCTTTGAATTACGCTGGTCTGCAGCATATCTGCATTCCACTTGAGGGCACAGAGCTTGGTCTGAAAGGTGTCAATTGCAGCCTTTTGTTGTTCCACTATGGCTTCCCATCTATTCTCTATGGCTAGTGTAATTGCGTCTGTGATTTTTTCGAGGTCACCGTCAGTGAGGGTGACCATCGCATCATATTCCTGGCGTTGAGCGCACCACTTTTTTCAGGGCCCTTTTTCAGTATCACCTGGTCGCTTTATAGTCTGGAGGGAGGTGGTAGCTTGGTTATTCATCCTTTGCATGCTCAGTGCCAGCTGTAGACCGGCCCCGACATCCTTATCTGTGATCTGTGGCAGCTGTGAGTCCCTTTCTGTAGCTGCGTCTGAACCCCTCTTGCTTAGTCCTATGGTTTCCTTAGGGTCGATATTTTCGCAGGTCCCTTTGGTGCTCTGTTCACTAGGGATGAAGCCACTCCTCCACCGAGGGAGCTACAGTGCAATTATCCTATCGATTTCCTCATCCCCCGACCAAATTATGACTTCCTCCTGTTCGGGCTCTGTAGGCATCAAAGTTTCCATGGGACTAGGAGCTAGTATTTTAGTGGGAATAGGGATGCTTGATTATGGGGGCCTATCGGCAACAAGATTGGGTTGCTTTGCTATGAATAGGATGCTACAGGCCTAGAAAATCATGCAGCATAGAAAAACTACATACAGGTTATGGAAGTAATACAGAACTATTTTCTGAGCTAGCCATCCTAATGTATAGTGCCTATGGTTGTCCAATGATAGGGTAAATGTCACTTGAAGCTTACCATCAATTAAATTATAAAAAATCTCAAAAAATCACCCCATTAATTTCCATCCGCCTGCTCCATTCAACGGTAACTTCTCCTCTCTAACTGATTTTACTGTTCCAATTGTCACTTTTCGCTCCCTATGTGCATTCTGCGTACCTGTTGAGGTTGGACTAAACACCAATGCCTTTTGCGCATCCTCCCCAAAAATTAGTGTGTTCCTAAGGTACTTCTCAACCAAAGACATGTTTTTTTGACAGGTGTCATCCCAACCAAACCAGATCCCCTGCATAAACAAGTCTCTCATAGGCATTGTAAGTAGCGCATATTCCCAAACAAAGTTTCTGTAATATCTTGCATGGCCGAGGAGTGACCACAGCTATTTTATTGTTGTGAGAGTCGCCAAATATATGATAACTCTACCTTCTCTATCCTCATCCCTATTCTTAGCCAAAGTAGGTGCATCCCATTGCTACCCATTCGCAGCCTGAGCGGCTCTGTAGTCATGCACACCCTTTCCAATTCTAAGTCAGATGTAGCTCGTGGATCATCCTTAACCTCTATTGGGGCTAGGATACAGTATTTGACCATTATTGGTATCCTTATTTCCCATGTGGGTAATTCTGGTGCAATAAATAGGTGCGATTCACCCCACACCCTAGTGTCAATGTCTCGCAGGAGTGCGTCAAGTGCCTCGATCCCACCTACTAACCCAAATGTTCTCAGGAACTCTTCCTTCAATGTCCCCCAATGGTAGGTGCACCAATGTAGCTCCATATATAAGTACCATGCAGATGGAAGTGGCCTAAGGTCATGAATCAGCAGGTGAACCCACTCCTTAGTCGTCCTGTCACACCACTGTTCTTCCCATGAAAACAAATATTCGCATGGATATTTCGAACTAAGGAATGTTTTGAACCGCATGTCAATTGGGGCTTCAAATCGTAGGATCATTATATCCCAACATTCCTCCCAATCCTGGAATGCCTCCTCATGTGTCTCCCACTAGCACGGATGTGTTCCATGCATGGCTAGCTTAAGGGCCCATAGCCTTCGTCCCTTAGCAACCTCTACTTTGAATGCTCACAAAAATTCCTTAATGATACTAGAACCATCAAAGTAGGGTAGGTCTCTTACCTCTGATGAAATGCAGCAGAAGTCCCTTGTGACTCGAAGACATTGCAACACTGAGACATCGTGCAATCGGTTTTTCCAATTCTCCATCTCCCCATCAGAGTAAGAGAAGCATTCACTTCCCTTTTCCCAGCAGATTACTCCTTCCACCCTAGGGTTGATCCAATCTTCGTCCCACGTAGTCAACTTATAAATGTGATCCATCTCCTCTTCATCGCATGTTGGCTCTGTGTATCATTCACCTTCCGCAGGATCTAATGGAACTATCACCCTTGTACCATTATTCTAAAAAACCATGCTTCTCTTTTTGAGGTTGATGATATCACCCATATCTATGGCCCAGTATAGCCCTAAGAGCGCAGGGTAGGGGTTCGCATCTTCTACAATTTCAATTACTTAAAAGTCGACTTGGGCCTTTACTCTTGCGATATCCACCATAATTTTAGATTACCTTCCTAGTGGGATGATTTTCTATTGATTTTCCATGCACAGCTGAATAGTGGACCATTCCAACTTAAGCTCTCCCAATCGTTGCCAAGTCTGTTTAGGTAACATGTTTTCATTTGACCCCAGGTTCAAAATAACCTAAGTCATCTCATAGTCACCAATCTGCGCAGACAACCGTATTTCTCTTCCGATGTGTTTCTTATATGTGTATAGCTTGTGCACATACTTGACCTCCGTAGGTAGACTGGGTCATGTTGCGTAGCTATCTATTAATGCCTGAAGATTCTCCACAGCCTTTGGGTTATGTAGTAGCTTCATAAATTCCTACAAAAAGAGCTTGACCTCCTCATCTACCTTGAGTTTCGCAGGTGGTCAAACAGTAGTTGCCTCTACATCAGCAAAGTCCTTGCAAGTTGTGACAAATGTTTATTTCCCATATTTTAGGTCCAAACCTTATTTTTTACTAATAGCTTGTCGGATCAGATGTTCCATCACAACCTCCTCTTCAGGTCCCCTGGTGGCCATCCCACTATGTGTCACCACATTCACACTTGGATCCTTGTCTTGCAGCTCAGCCTTAACTCTCTGCACATTCTGTGTAGGTGTCGACTTCTTTTCCTGCATTTTCGCTATAAATATTGGGCAATATTCAATTGCATGGTCCAGCTGTCCACAATATCAGCAAGATTTCCTAGTGGGGTTTGGGCAGTCCCTTGCAAAGTGTCCTGCTTCTCCACAGTTATAACAGATTAGTTGAACTCATCCCTATCCTGCACTTCCACCGCGCCCTCCTCCCCTGCCCCTTGATGGGGAGCCACCTATACATGCGGGGATTCTTGGTGACACAGGGTCTAATTGTACTCTGTATAAGTTTCCTTCTTCAATCATCATATAATATGTCTGACAGTTATGTTCATGATGTCCCATCAATCTGTAGAACCTACACCATTGTTTCTTTATCTCTGGAACATACGCAGCAAGGCAGGGGCAGCGGTTGGTATTGTACAGCCCTATGACGTGAAAATCATCGCACCATAGCACTGGCCCATTGGGTCTCGCAGCTTCCCTAGGGTACAATGGGCTAGGTCCCCCAGCCTGCATATAGTCTACTAATAGAGGACAATTATCCTTGGTATGGCCATTCACCCGGTATCGTATGCACCATTTCTTGGGGCTAGCCTCTGCCCCTCATTCCTTTCACAAGTTCTGTATTTCTACGTGCATCGCTTCCATTTGTCCCTAGATTTGTTGGATGCCCAGCTGAGTCTCATCCCGAGGTGCAATTTCTAACATCATGGCACCTTCCAAGGCCTTCTCCTGTAATTCAAAAGTTTCGTGCCCCATAGGTACATGTAGGTGAGGTAGCAACATAGCAATAAACCATTCTTTGTGTTGTCTGTCATCATATTGGAATCCCCCTTCTCTAATCACCTTCTTCGGTTGCTGATCGGCCTCCCACATAGATTTAGAAGGACCTTGCTTGAAATCCTTTAGATCAACCATGATTTGGGAGTAGGGCTTAGGTTTCTTGAACTGTTGTTTCAGGGCATTCTTAATATCTTCAATGGTTGCATTTGTGTTTTGGCCTATGTATCCCATGTACCAATCCAAATCTCTTCCTACAAAGGCAAGGGACAACTGTGCCCTTTTCACCACATCACTAGCTACGTTCTGCGTAGTCCATACCAGTCCTGTGACAAACCAAAACTGATCCATGTCTTCATCCCCTACACCCTTAAAGTTCAGAACTTCATCTGCATAGCCATGTCTTCTTCCGGTGGCAGAGGGGTAGGTGAATTCTTACCTCTAGGCTGGTTTGAAAGTGGTGTGGCTAGAGGACTCTACGAAGTTGCTTCCCTTATCAGAATGTAGACCAATCTATCTCCTTCTAGGTTGGTCTTGTACTATTTTCCACTTCGCATTATGCTCCCGTCCAGATCAGAGGTCATTCACTTGGTATGGCTACAAAAAATACTCTTTTCGCATAATAATATCTTGATCAGCAATGGTAAGGTCTTCAAAAGCTTACCTCAGAACTCCATGAAGAATCTTTGATCTGCTTCAGAGTAGGAGATAAACTGATCGATGGCAAATTCTGTCACAAATCCTCCTAACACATTTCTACCCAATGTTCCACTATGCGAGTGATGGTGCTATAAGTCTTTTCTAACTGCTGGATTAGTTCGGGGGTCCATTTTGTGATCCGCTCATCCTTCCAACCCTTTTGAAATTCTACCAGTCTTATGAGCCACTCCCAGAGCTCAATCGCAATCGTTACAAAGAAGATCTCGTAGATCATTGTTCTTCCACTCTTCAGAGGTCAACCTCTCACTGCGGTTTTCTTTTACGGAAAATTCCTAAACTTGTTGTTCAAACCATTCATCAATTTCCTTTCTCTCAAGCTTCCAGTATGGCCTTTTCATTAGCTGATCTGTCTCTCAAAATGCTCTAGGTCCCGACAATGGAACCATTTTTTGGCTCGAGGGGTCCTAACCCAGGTTTGGATGTTCAAGGTTTGCCAACAAACCCCTATACTACTGGCCCTTTTGGCAGTGACCTACTTGCGGAAGCCAAAGTCTCACCCAAAGTAGTATGGGTGGGTGTTGGAACCAATTTTCCGCAACCTGGAGAGGCTAGGTAAGTCAAGAAGAGCTACATTCACCCTTACAGTGACCATATATTGTATCACAAATCCTATATCTACAAATTCCCTTCTCATCCACATGTGCAACAACAATGACACTCACAGAAATCAACAGATTATGAACTCATATAACGATAACAGATTATCAATAGATTATATAATTAATTCCAAATATTCTTGAATGAAGTAAAACAGATCAACCTCAGATCGCATCATAAATAAGTAACACAAGTATGTTCGCAGCTTAAATCAATAACACAGCAGCATATATTAAGTAATCAACATCACATATTCATATCACAGTAATTCTAGTGGATTCAGATAGTCAACAATACTTCGGCATTCATTAATCTTTCATATCTACTTACAACCCAACCTGCGCACATAGCAATATAGAAGCTCTCCACGCACACAGCAACAGGAGTCCTTACCCAACAACCCTGACTAGATCTATTGATTCGCACTTAGTAGCAATCTCTTGTCATTCTTAGTATGTATTACAACTCAAAAAGGTTCAACTACCCTTGACCCATTTACAATGCTTTAGGCACTTTGACCCACCCCAAAACCCCTGTATTAGACTAAATATAATAAAAGATATACAAAATGGACTAGTTTTGCAGCTTGCAGGGGACCCTGTTCCAACAATTCTATTTTCTCAATACTGTGCTTTCTGGCCCTCTTTCTCATCATATCAATCTCTTGGTTTGCTAACTTCAATTTCTCCTCAATATGTTTACACACCATCATTTCTTCTTTACCTTTCATTGTTCTGTTGGCTACATGGTCCATTATTGGTGATGAGAGATCAACCACTTCTTCTGGGAATTTAGCTATTTCAATAGTTTCTTGGACCTCCTTTCTACCTTCCTTGAGCTTCTTAGCATGCCTAGTTAAGGGTTTCCTTGCTTGAAAGATAAAGGCTGCATTTTCACCCTCAAATTCAAGTTTCTTTGCTGACTTATCCTTTTTCTATTTTTGTTCATCTACTTCAATGAAATTAGCTTGCACGATGGGTGTCTCTTCTATATCAATTGCATGAAGGATGTCATCTAAATTTATCTTAATTACTGTGTTATCTTCTAAAACTCAAGCAACTATCTTTCCCTTTACTGCCACCGCTTGGCTTCTTGTCACTCTTTTGATTTCCTTCTTGCTGGCAACTTGTTTCTGTTTTTCCCGTTTGACACTGTTTGTCCTTTGTTTTGCAGGTAATGGAGTTGGTGCAACAAGCACATGTGTCTGCTCTGTCCTTTTCTCCACTTGTTTCCTTGGTTTCAATTTTACAAACCTCTTTGATTTTACAACCAAAGGTTGACTAGACTCTGCTACTGGTGGTGAAGGATTTCCTTTAGTTTTAGGGTTTCTAGCTGGGGTTAGGGTTTCCAACTCAAAATAATTCATAAAAAAAAAAGACCAATCCCTGCTTATTTTCTGAAGCTCATTCAAAACCAATAACTTTATAAAACCATGGTGAAACAAATATGTTTCACAACCATCAGATTTGGCTTGTAATGTATCAGCCATTTTGGCAAGGCTCCTATGTAAATAAAAGGGCTAATCAAGTGAAATCATACCTGTGAAATATAGAAGAATTTTGAAATGATATGTGTAAGCCTTATGGTATTTTCCTTCACATGTAAAGTATCTCTGAATGTTGAACAACAACTTTGCATAGGTGTCTTTAATGCAGCTTCTAGGTATTGCATTATTGAGGTCCATGTCTGCATACTCAGGTTTCATGAATTCCTTGCATGGTTCCATATCAAATTTAAAACCTTTAAACCAAGTTTCTAGCCCCCTTGGTAGTTTTCTCACAGAAGCAATTATCTCAGGTGTAATTGGCACATTTAACATCCCAATTTTGGTAGTTGTTCCATTGAAGCGCAAGGAAAATTCTTTAGACACCTATCTGTGGCAACCCTGCATATTTTCACAAAACCGGAGAAAAATTTCTTTGCTAAAAGCCTCCATGACTATTTGGTCTTCAATTATGGCCTTCGTATTTTCAGGCTCATTCCTTAAGCACTGTCCCCCTCTGTGGACTTTATTTTCTTCTGCCATGCTTCTTAAAAAAAGCCTGTTAGTTTCACTTGAATATATGAAACAACCTCGCTTGATTAGGAAATGAATAGCCTCTCTTGATTAGGATGAAGATAACCTTTGTATGGAACAACCACAAGTTTAGCTTGACCACTTCAGAGCTCAAACACTCATATGGAGGCAAATGAAACGAGAATGACCAAATTAGGAAAGATTTTGAATTTAAAATGTCATCTCATAACTGAATGATGCCTCATTCATACCCTATCATGACAATGATGACTATAGGATGGGTAAGTACATTGAATCTCATCACTAACTGACTCATCATACTACTAACCTATCATTTCCCAATGAATTCTGACAGATTTGAGCTTAATTGACAAGACGGTTAAGAAACCGCACTTTCGTAGCACCCACAGTGTATTTTTCCTAGTTTTCTCTACAAAACTATTAGCGCTTTCGTAGTGCAAATCCACTTTTTTGAACTAACGGCGCTACGAAAACGTGGATTCTTGGCTAATTGCACAATTTGAACCCGAAACCTTATGGAATGACTCCTAAATGGAACATATGAATATTTGACCATGATTGGACCCTTTAAATACTTTATTTGTGCTTAGTGATGACCTTTGGACTTCTGAAAATCTAACCTACCCTTAACCAAATCCTAAAATGACTTTTAAACCTATTTTGAAATCATGATAAAAAACAGAGATAACCCAATAATGTTTGAAGTTTTTTTGGGTGATAACACATACCACCAAAAGTTCTTATGGGGGCAAAAATGGTAAGATAAAAATTTAATGCAATTTTTTTTTGTGAGAGTCTAATTCATTAATTAGTAGTATGAGGTGAAAAAATAGAATTCATATCCATGGTGGGAATTGAGAAAACTATAGCTATAAGCAATTATGATGTGCTTAATGGAAGAGAATGATAATTAGTGAAAGGTAGAGGATCTCCATAACTAGTATATAAGGCCCTTCTTTCCTAAATACATTCAAGAACAATGTAGAAACAATTATTATTAAAATTATTTCTTCATTTCTAGGCATTATTGAATCTTACCATTCACCCTCTACTATAGTCAATTTTGGGAGAGTTTAGGACATAAAATAATTGGATGTTGTGTGAACAATATTATTGTCATTATATTTTGGGTAAATATGAGAAGCATCGCTAGAACGTTGCTTTGGAATGAAAATGTAATAATCTATATAAATGGCTAGTCATTCAATAATATTGGGAAGCACCTTAAGTACAAATAGATGTCATCCAATCCCTAGTTAAAGCAGTTAGGCCACATAATGTTGATTTGTAGCAGTTGTGATGTGACCATATGATAGTTGAATGGAGCTTTTGGGTTGTAAAAAAAAAAGGGAGAGTAAAGATATACTTTTAACCTTTTTGGTACTAAGTGGGAAGATGAAATTTACGCCTTGTGCAAGTATGAGAGGATGATCTGGAAGAAAAATCATGTGTCATGTATTATTACATGGAGAGTGATGGGACATGGGAGGATGAGGTGGAGTATGACCTCGACGTTTCTCTCTTATCACACTCACTTGGCAAGCTCGCTTGCAAGGCTCTTTTGGAGGATGATTTGTCCTATACAACTATGGTGAGAGTGGTTTCAAAAATCCAGTTACCATTTCTCAGGGGTCAGCTTAGCAATTTGCCAAAAATGTTATTGACCCCTCAGAATGGATATGAACTATTTATTTTACGATCAACAGTTTTACCAAACATCTTTATGAGGGATGGCCTCATTTTATCCTCCAAGCATGTTGTATCATAAAAAATCTACTACGATATTGGAACCGTTTGGATATGTTTGGATTCACTCTAAAGCCCCACACTTGTTAACCTTTTAATTTTTATTGTACGTGGACCTACTTTTCTAAATTTTTCGTCACTTGAGCTTTTTGATCCACCTTGCTTGTATTCAGTGATAGATCCTAAAAGGTTAGGCTCATGCATACTTCTAAATGATTTTTTTTAAACTATTTTTTAAAATAAAATATGAACCTTTATAAATTTCTCCAATAGGCTTCTATACCAAAATTTTCCTTTTTATTGTATTATATATATATTTTAATTTTTTTTAATGTAAAATAAAATGTAAAAATGACTACAACAACCATCAATAGGTCTCCACATAAGGCAACAATCAGGGTTACCGTTATCCTAGATCCACTTCATGTAATTCTCTTAACCTTAAGAAATAACAAGGAACAAGTCAAAAGTTGATAGTACATTATAGTCAAGTTTTAGTTCATATCTCTTGTTCAACCTGATTTACAATGCTTGTAGGGTAACCTGATTTACAATCAGTTCCTATTCATCATGAATTGAAGGTTTATTTTTGTACCCATAAAGTATGGGTCATAGAGCCAATTCACGATTTCATATATAGAGACTCCTTTAACAACATGCTATTTGTTTTCAAAAGGAAAAAATAGGTTAGACCTAATATTTACAATCAAATTTCCAAATGGTTTACAAAAATAAAAACATAACTATAACCACAATATTTTAACACCAATCAAAGAAATTCCAAACACATTTTTGGGAGGTGATTTTTTTTTTGTTTTAAATAGCCAACCATGTTTGTATTTTAGCACACATATAATGGTGAAAATACCTAGAACTTTTGATCTTCCTGTGCCTAAAGGGAAAAACCCATACATATATAACATCTAATTCCCACACAAATATCTCGCAATTTCCATTCATAAATGTTGCAATTCCCATGCATAAATGCCACACTTCCGATGCCTAAACGTTGCAATTCCTACACAATGAATGTCACAATTCCTTCACATAAATGTCACAATTCCCCCTCTTAGATATCAAAATTCCCACACCTAATTGTCATAATTCCTATGCAAAGAACATCAAAATTCCCTTGGAGATTATTCACAATTATTGACCTTAATTTTCATACTTTCATATTATTAACATTGCAATTCCCTTGCCTCTAGGTCACAATTACCATGCCTTGACATCACTATTGCGATGAAATTTTTGACGACACAAATAGGTGCCTTTAAATGATATGAAATGATGATTTTTGTCAAAATAATGACACCATTAATAATGATGGCTAAGTACTACGAAATTTTGATGATCAAGGAGATGTCGAAAATACGACTGCAAAATGTTTGACATTTTGCAAAATCCTTTTTTTTATTTTTATAGCTATGGATTTTCAACACAAGAAATATATTGAGCCATTGCAATTTATTTATATTTGTAGTAGTGGAATTATAATCAATCACATGAGAACATCATGAATATACTTTTTCAATAAGGAGACATGAATAACATTATGCACTTTTATATGGTTGGTAAATGCTACCTAATAGGCCATTGGCTTAACTCTAGTTAGTATCTCAAAGGTACCACAGGACCTTGGTGCTAGTTTAGAACAAGTTCATAGTCTCCAAGTTATTTTCTTAAGTTCTAATTTGATATACTTGTGTTCTCAGGCTTTCAATTCCTTATGCATTCTCTTTTGGTCTACATAGTTTTTCTATCTATCTTGTGAATTTTTCAAGTTTTCTTATATTATTCGCTACCTATTCCATTTATTGAAGGACATCAAGACCCAATATCAACCTATCTTCTAGCATAATCCAATGGAGTGTCGTACTTCCTTCCATACATATATTCAATTGGGATTAATTTTATATACGCATCATGGATATTATTGTATGAAAAATTGACTAAGTGTAAGAAATCACCCCAGTTAGTGGGTATGTTCAGAACATACATCCTTAGCATGTATTCTAAAATCTGGATTTTTATTTCCATTTGAAAATATGTTTAGGGATTGTAGGTGGTAATAAAATTTCGTTGCTTACCTATTCATCCAAAGAGTTTCTTCAAAATGTTAGAAGTGAATTTACTATCTTTATATGATATCACATTTTTCAGTATTCCATGTAACAGAACTATATCCTTCATGAATATTTCTGCAATCTATGTTGTCCCAAATATAGTGTGAACATGTATGAAATGTGTTTCTTCACTCAATTTTTCTAGAACGACCATAATAGAGTCATGATATTTTCTTGTTCTAGGAATACCTGTGATAAAATCTAAAGAGATAACCTCTCATTTCTATTATGGAATTGGTAATGGGTTTAGTAGTCCAACTGGGTGTTCATGTTCTACCTTCACTTGTCGGAACTCTAAATATTTAGTCAAATATTCAGGAACTTATTTTTTCTTTCCTAGCCAATAATATTATTTTATCAATGTTGATATTATTTTCTAATAACTAGGGTGTCATGTAAAACTCTTTTGATGATGTTCATTCAAATTAAGTGGTTTCAATACAAATTCATTAGGAAAATAAATTGTGTTCTTTAAAGTTGGAAATTTTCGTTGATTCATTGCATAGCCAAGTAATTCTTTGTTATATTTTATGCTATAATTTTAGATAAACTTCATCTTTCACTGATGAAAATTTTATTTGTTCTGCAAAATCGGTTTGGTGCTACTAACAAAAATTTCCATTAGCTAATTAATACTCCTACTTATGGAATATGCTACTTTATTCTCTTTTTCTTTGATGTGTTTTATGTAAAATTCAAGTTCACTTAAAAATGTCATCCACCTATATTTTCTAGCATTTAAATCAGATTTACTAGAAAAATATTTTAAGATTAAATGGTGAGTAACAATTATACAAATTTTTCCCAACAAATAGGACCTCCACATATTCAAAGAATGTAACAATGACAAATTAAAAATCATATACAACATAGCTATTTTCATGAGGATTTAGTTTTCTTGATTCATAAGAAATCACTTAGTTTTTCTGCATTAACACACCACCCAGCCCCTCAATACATGCATCAATACATACCAAAAATTATTTTTCTAGATATATAATCTTTAACATAGGTTCTATTTTTAGTAGATGATTTAACTTATCAAATATCTCTTGGCATTTTGATTTCTGGTTAAATTTCACTTCTTTCATTTGTAAAAAAATGATGGGATATGCTATTTTGGAAAATCCTTCAATGAACCTTTTGTAATACCATGTATGAAGGACCTAATATCCAATACATCTTTAGATATTGGCTAGTTTAAAATGGCCTTATCCTTTTAAGGTTTGACATATATGCCATCTTTAGAGATAACATGAAACAATTACTAAATTTTGTTTTTATCTAAGTCACATTTGCTAAATTTTGCATACAGTTGGTGTTCTCTTAAATTATGCAAAAATATTCTTAAATGTTCTTCATGTTCTTCTTGATTTTTCAAATATAAAAAAAGTAATCTATGAATATTAATACATAACTTTATAGGTACTTAATAAAAACATTTTTCATTAAATGCATAAAGTTAGCAGGTGCATGAGTAAGACCAAAAAGTAGTACTATAGATTCGAAGTTTCTATACCCTGTTTTGAGTGTCGTTTTATGTATGTATTCATATTCTGTTCTTAATTGGTGATATCATGATCTTAGAACATTTTTTCCCCTCTAATTTTATCAAATAGATCACCAATTCAGGGTAGTAGATACTTCTTCTTAATGGTTAGTTTGATCAGTTGTCAATAATATATACAAATCCTAAAAGTTCCACCCTTATTTTTATCAAACAATATTGGTGCTCCCCAGAGGGAAACACTTGTTCTGATATGCCTTGTATCTAACAATTCTTGTACTGATAAGAGATTCTTTCTTTTCTTACAACTTCTTCCATGGTCTTCAAATTGTCAAATTCAATCCTTTCTTTATAAGAGAGTGGAAGGTGGGTTAAAAATCGTTGTAATTTTACTTTTTCCTCCTTGATTTAGGGAACATATCTTAATAGGTTGGTAAACTTTGCCACAAATTCGTCCATAATAAGTTGTCCTAGACATGAATCATTAATTTTTTTAACACAATCAACATAATATCTTTTAGTTAAATACTTTGTTTTAAACTATTTATGAAATTATTACTAGGATATTGTTTTTTCATCAAGACTATGCATTGTTTTTTCTTCCTCCCACCAAAATGCAACCTTGCTTTGTAGATGATAAATTGCTAATATATTTTTTAGGTTACTATAATATTCATATCTTTGAAAATAGTTAGTGATATTTAATAGCTAGGCTTCTGCACCTTCTTCTTTCTCTCAATCAAAAGGAGGTGGTCTTAACTTTTTGAACTTTCCTTGGAGTTCAATGTTCTTATTATTTATGAATTTGCTATATTTTGGGGATGTTTTAATAGAATCATTTCCACTTTTAGATTTATTTGTTTCATGATAAACACTTTTCCTCTTTAAGTGTTCTTCCTTATCCCCTTCTACCTATGTGTCAATAGGTTTGTGACTTTACTTTTCAGTCAAATTTTTTATCAATTTTTCTTGCTCCTTGCTTTCTTTCAACAAGCATTCATGGCCATATATAATTTTGACCAATTATTTTACTAAATCTCTTACGATATACAAAAATTGGACTTTTGGAGGTGTCTCTTGCCCTCCCAACTTAACATAAACCTCTCCTCCTTCACCAATACATTGATTAGAGGATTCTGCCTTCTCTGAGTATGAGAGGGGAGATAGTCTCCCATTAAAAGGTAGTTGTACCTATGTCGGCCACACTGTACCTCTCTTCATATGAAAACTCTATTTTTTGCTTGAGTTCCTTCTCCTCCAAGTGACTGAAGAGATATGTACTCACTGTCATATGGAACAAGGCACCGCTATTGAGATGCCACTCACATCCAATTATAGTGCTCACCATGCATTAAATGAGACTAAAATCAAGCTTGAAATTTGAAGCTAGAGATTCACCCGTTGCTGCAACTATAGCATCCTTCTTACTTGCCTTCTGTGGACATTTCATGGCATATTTCCTATACTCGTGATAGTGAAAACATTTAACCTTGGACAACTCTATTTTTCCCTCTTCACCTTGGGACTTATTTCCCTTTAATTTCTTTCCTTTTCCAACTAATTCAAAATCTTATTCGTTTTCTTTGGAAGAGGTCCCATCTCTAGTGCTCCACGTTATCTCTTCTTATACGAAGTCAGACCATAATCGCTCCCACTTTGGTAACTTGTCCCTCCCATTCACAGAGTCCTAGTAGCTATGCTAGCTCTTTGAAAGGCCTAGAAGTGTTAGGATCACCAAATCATCCTCGAAAATAGCCACACCAACAATTTCAAGCTCATCTCGAAAGTAAGTGAACCTCATCAAGTATTTTGTTACTGTCTTGTCCTATTCCGATTTGATTTTTATGAGCTTACGCCAACTTCTTGTGGTTGTTTTTATTCTGACACAGATTTTTTAAGGCCTTCCACATAGAATATGGAGTTTCCTTTCCATGGAGGTTTGAGACAATATTATCTCAAACTCCTTATAACAAGATGCTTCTGGCATTTGCTAAATTCTTCTTCCATGCATCAAGAAGTTGAGCATCTGTTGTTGTAGGATGGGGAATGTCACTGTCTATGAATGCCTTCAGTCTATTGTCCTTTAGCTTTTCCTCCATATTATCCTTCCATGCTATGTAATTATAATATCCATCGAGTGCATATTGGAGTCTCAAGCCATTGAAAGACATATTGATTTGATGTTGGTCCTGAAAAATAAATATGCAAATTTGATTCACCTCTTCAAAAAAAACTCAAATTCTTCTCTTTATTGTGATTCCTTCTCGGATACTATGTATAAGTTTATCTAATAGATTGAATCTCATATTGTAATATAATAAAAAGTGTGACGGAATCACTTCTACAAATTTTTGGAAACCAAATATGATTGCATAATCACATGACACGAAAAAGAAATAATTTATCAATCAAACAAAACAATATGTATATGGGGAAATAAACTGCTCAAAACCCCGCTATCTTTATATTGCATGAATTCAATATCATGAAAAAATGTAATGATATTTCCCTCACTGAGAAACCTCTGCACACACTCACCTGACTGTCTCACTCATATCCTGGAACCAATCTAAGAAATTTTGGTCCAATATTTAACCACTTGCTTGCATGTGCCTAGCTAGCCTTTCTTACACATTCCTTCGCTAATTTACCCCCTATTAATTATGAAATTTCCAACTAATGATTGCACAATACCTTCAAGGCATCCTGATGACCTCATGCATGACCTATATAATTTTCTAATTATAAAAATAATAGTTATACCCTTCAACCCCAATCTCAACTAGGCATTCCTTAGAACTCACATGAAACAAATATTTATAATGAATTATCAGTTAACTGATTGACCACTAATTATGAGTTAAAATAGATTTAATTCATTGGGCATCTCACTAGGTCAACTTTCAATAAGAACTAGTTAAACTAATTTTAACTAAATTAATTGAGTTAACTAATTGCTACTCACAAATAATTATAACTACACCCCCTAAAAAAAGGAAATATTTGTACTTGCCTCCTCTCTTACCCTCAACTAGAATTAAGTGAGATAAGTAAGTATTCCTGACTCAGTTTACATATACAAGTTGTCTTGTGATGTGGAATTACAATTTAATTAAAGAAAAAGTAAATTAAAAGCCTCATGGGTGCCATTTTCAATCTTTGTTGTTGCCATTTTGAACATGGAGCTACAGTTATCTTAACAATACCCTATTCATTTATATTAATATTCTAGTGAGAAGTAGGAGTCTTAATAATTTTGATTTCTCAATGTATTTTTAGGGTTTTCAGCATATGTAACAAGTCATTTTAATTGGCTTCCTTTTATATCTATATATATATATATATATATATACACATGTCAAGTTTCGGACGAGGCGTCATAGGAGACCTGTTCAAGTAGATATTTAATTTCTCAACGTAGTTTTAGGGTTTTTAGCATATGTAACAATTCATTTTAACTAGCTTCCTTATCTATATATGTGTGTGTGTGTGTGTGTAGTTTCAGAGGAGGCCTCACACCAGAACTGTTCAAGTAGATATTTGACAACCTCTCTTGTTTTCATTTCTATTAAAAATTTTATTCTTAGTGTCTTTATTTAGTTTAATTGGGTTCTCATGGCTTCTATGATAGGTATAATGTCAAATTTCTACCTGGAATTTTTTTCCTCACCCAAAAACCTTGTGGATAACTGCATTATTTTCTTGGTTCACCATCCGAGGGTTTTTATTGTGTTAAACCCTGCTAAGGTTTGAACACCTTACATGGTTTGAAATGATTAAAGGCAACAATGGATCACCATTCTTAAACATTTGTATTTAAGTTTGGGTTTTTATAGAACTCTACAGGCTCACTAATTTTGTATTAGAATGATAGTATACAAATTATATTATTTTTGAAACTTGAATGAAAAAAATTTGGTTTATTTAAATTTTGTCAATTTACTTCACATTATCCCTGTAATGTAAAGGGATATATTATATATTCAATATAATTTTCCTTCTCATTTACTTCATGGTTTTATTTGGTTTATCAATGGTTACAATACCCTTTTTCTTAAAATTTTCTTGCATATGGCACATTAGCTCACTTCCTTTGTATGGTATTTAGTTCTTATAATAGCAATTTTCCTAGTTGTTAGAGTATATCTATTTTTTAATGTAAATTATAATAAAAACTTTAGGTTTAGTGAAGCACAAGATCCTTAACCATTATACAAATTGTTTCCTTCTATTTATATTATGAATATTATTCAAACTTCATCCAAGATTTCGAAAGTTCTTGGTTGTGTATTGGGGTAGTGAAAACCCCTTTTCCAATTTTATTATGTCGTACACTCTCTCGTTTATTATTATAATTACTCTTGTCTATTTACATATTATTCTCATAAATATACCCAAACAAAACAAAGTAATTAGTATATACATGATATCCGCTTATTGTAATTACACTCCCAACCAAAAATATATAGTAAATTAGTTTTTACCTAAATATAAAATGTATTTCATGTTTCCTTAACTGCCAAAATAGTTTAATTACAATCACTTGTTTATAGTTCTTCTATGAAATTATATGGATTGAATAGTCATTTTTATATTTTTAAGGTTTCATTTCACTTTCTTTCCCACTCTTTCCCACTCTATAGTCTGCACTTAATTAATATTGACCTACATTAATGGATGAAGTATTTTCAATTATTTTCAGTCTAAAGCCAGAATTCCTAAGATAGTTAGCTCATTGTCTTTAGACAGAGTCATGTACAAAGGTATTTTTTTATTTAATGTCTAACTAATATCATTCAGTAAAATATTTCATAAATGTATTCTTCTTTAATCATTAGTATTCCTTTAAACAACAATCATTTCAGTGTCTCTCGAAAAAAGAAAAAAGAAATAATCATTTCAGTGGACCCAGAGAATAAATAATTAGGTAACTAAATGAGCTCATTTATCGAGTCACATCCCTCCATTCTATGCACACATTCATTATTTTCCTTCTATTCATGATTACGATATTATTTAATTAAATTATATTTATCCATTATATTCATGTACACTCCTTTCTTTCAAATGAATCTAATCATATAAAAAAACAATAGTCCATTAATTTAGTTAATGTATTACTCATTCATGCATGAAAAACTATAATAAGTACACAATATCTATTATTTATTACTATTGCAATCATATCTTTCATTGATTCAAATTACTTGCAAAGGAAATGAGACATGCATGCAACTAATACTTCTACATTTGATTTTATTTATACATTCCATCTTTAATCAACATTTTATCCTTAATTCAATTTAACATCAACATATAGTAGAATAATTAATCCTACGTACAAAAGTTATAATATTCACACTGCAGGTAAGTATGCATCATTTCAAATATTCTATCAATACATTAAATTGAACAATTCAAAATCAATAATAAGAATTAAAAATAATTTCATCTAACCATAATTAGTATTTGGGGAATATTGTAGAAAAAGGAAGTTCCACCCAACCATTAATTGTCTCCAACAGCTCCCTCTGAGCTAAGATATTTTTGGTTCCTAACTATTTTCTCTTATAGATTTTTCCCAAAATAAAGTTCCCTTGAGCTAAGACATTTTTGGTTCATAAGTGTTTTCTCTTATAGATTCTTCCCAAAATATTCTTAGGAGTGTCCTACTTCAACGTTTTCCAACATTGTGCTTATGCCTTTTTGTTTTAGTTTTCGATTTTCTTTTTCTTTTTCTTTAAATTATGCCTTCCTCCCATTTTTCTTTATTTTTATTTTTACCCCACTTAGCATTTCTATCTAGCTAAGTGATTAACATAATCTTTCTCTCTCTTTATGTTAATAATTTTAACAACTTTCTCCTACGGATTTTTAGGAAAGTTTTTGGGAAGGTCCAACATGTGGATTTTAATCACTACCAAAATTTTATAAGATGGAAAGAAGTATTCTAATACTCTAGTGCTCTTTCTTGAATATTTCCAAACAATTTATTTATTAACTCAAAAACTAAAACATAATTACATAATCACATAGTTCCCATTATGGCTTCCATAACCATAACATCCAAAAGTGATTTAAAAGTATGAAAATAACCAAGGTATAAAAATAAAAATATAGAAGTTTTACATGCCCTATGAAAAAAAGATACGAGGGCAATGATTAATTTACATTAAATTTACCAAGTTAAAATCATATATTTTGATAATTGTACAATGATCAAGAAATCACGTACCATTGCTGCCACCATGGACTTTTAACAATGGATAGTATGCTTTCATTTATGGTACCATATTTTTCCTAGCGTATTATAATTTCCATAGATAAACGAAAACTTAAGGTTAGGGAATTAGGGCCACTTTACTAGCATTGGAAAGAAAAAAATCACAACCTATTGAGGGTTACGATATAAATACATAACACTAAATGATGAACCTACAAATAAACTTATGTTAAAGGTATATATTCATATATATGGAACATGAAATGTGATAATGATAATTTACATTTTTTAAGATTTTGATAAAAAAATGTCATTTTAAATTGGGGAGATTACGAAGTAAACAAATCTAGACAGAAAGATGGATATATTGTATAAATGTGTATGTGGAATCATGCCATTTTTTAGTGAGTATTTCTAACCCCGAGGTAATAATTTGTAAATTTTTTGTACTAAATTTTATCAATATTTTTTCTGTGTTTTTTAATAATATAATTACCTTGCTGCAAATACATATTAAATGTAGTTAGTTGGAAAAAAGAAAGAGTATACAGAACAATAGTAGAAGAAAAAAAATAATAATAATTCTTGTTAACTATTATAGAAAATTTTGATTTCCTAACTATCTGTGTCATTTTTTATTTTCACAAAGATTGTTGTATATGATGAAAGTGATATTAGATCACAAAGATGAACAAGATATTGTAAAGAGGATGAAAATAAAAGATTCATTTGTAAAAAAAGCATAAGTAATCATGATCCAAAGTTTTTGAGTAAAGTTAAAATAATATTATGTCTCTGGAGGAAAGTCTATGTTCATACTCTTCTACAAATCCTTTATTCCACACACATCACGGGGTCCATACACTCATTGTTTCATGCATTTAAATGTGTAAAAGTTTAAAATGAAATGAGAGATGGAAATTTATAAATTAAATAATATAACCAAGGGAAAACTAGCCATCACAGTGAACACGCAGATGGCCCCTCCCCCAGCCCCCCAACCCTCACTTACATAAATGACATACATAGCACAAGTAGTGTTAGGGATTAGAATGTTAGTGTTAAAGCACTCACCTATTGAATGGACATTTACAAAACTAGATTTTTTTCAATTTTAAAATGATTTGTGAGGCACTGATAAATCACCCTCCACCAGAGGAATTGCACATAAAATCTTGTTTAGTAAACAGAAAATTAGGAATAAGATTTTCAAAAATTAGGAAAATACTTTTTAATTTCCCAAAAAATGCAAATATTCAAAGTCTTCTGAATTTTTTTATTAAAGTCACAATAAACTCACTAAAACTCACCAAACTAAGCCATAATCAAGGTAATTTAACCATGAGGTGATTTCTATAGTCCCTCTGGAGGCAAGGACTAATAAAGCCAACCAATTAAACTCACACTCAAAACATACATTTAAAATATTATCAATTTAGCATTATTTTTTATTTGAATAGTTTACAATATTTTATTTTAAAACTTAAAAATAAATACTCATTTTTAAATTATTATTTTTTAAGAGAAATATCTGTTTCTTTTACTTTATTAATATTAGAAAAATTTATCAATATTTTCTAAATCCTCATTCTGCATCCCATCGTTAACATCACCCCCAAATATATTTTTGTAGCTAAATTAAATTGAGTTTAAGGTAGGGTTTATTTTATTAATATTAAGATCTCTTGATTACCCATTCCAAAAAGCTCATTCTCCATCGTTATTATCATACCAACACTCTTGTGCTAGGCTCTATCTACGTTTTGTCAAGTTTGAATCTTTTATAAAATGGTTTTTATTCTTTATAAGATATAGTTTGAATGTTGCACGAAATTTTTTAATTTTTATCTCATAGATATAAATAGGAGATTTATAGTTAGATTTTGCACACAATGATACAAGGAGAGAAAGGAACAAATAAGTTAGGAATCATTAACAGGAATATGGAACTGTAACATCCTCATCCCACATTTACCCAAGTAACTAGCCAATGAGGGTAAACATGCTAGGAGAGGTTACTAATATGAGATTCACGAACCCATCTAACTTTATGGAAGTGGAACCGATGGAAACAAGACAAACACACCTTACATAGCATCAAAAACATCACAAGGAGGTAACCCAACCTACAAGACCCCTAATCTCGGAGACTCACTTTTTGACCCTTTTTGGCCATAGTCACAGGAATGCCAAGGCAAGGATATGATAAATAACATTAAATCAAAGGTATAAAAGCAATCACATCATCAGGTAATCATCTAGAAATATCCTAGCCATGACATTCATTTCATCAAACATGTCACAAGAATTGTGTATACATATGTAAACAACATATTTAAACATAGGGGTCTCATAATTATCTGAGAATCACTAAGAGGCATTTATCCCTTACATCATTAGTTTCAATACAATATATTTGACCATAAATACATTTTGAACTCATTTACAAGTAAAAACATAAATAGAACCATACATCATCACTCATAAAATATATGCTTATAACTAGCATAATTGACCAAGAGTTCATGTCCAAGTTGAAAAATGCTAAAAAATGGTACTGCTTAGAATTGGTTGCAATCTAAACGATTGGAAAGGCCTCATCGCTGCGATTCTGGCACCATGAATGGGACTCAAATATGATGTCATATGTGAAAGATATTAAATTTTGAAGTTGCCCAATAACCTTCAAAACAGGACTTTTGAACAAAAAAAATTGTCATTTTTCGAAAAATTAGATGGCAAAAAAAGTTTTTATTTTCTAATGTTTTTAGGGTCTATTATAGGGTGCCACGTGGCCTTCCCAGAGGATACCAAGTGGCCCCAGGCCTATATTTGAAAGGCATGTTAAAAATTTTGTGGACAGGGTGGGTTGAACCCTCGACCCGACACCTCGGGCAGGGTTGACCCGATCACTACACCATGGGCAGGTCGGCTCGTTCATCACCAAACAGAGATTATGTTGGAAAGTTGTGTCTTTAAAAGGTAGGCAGAATGTGTAGTCGTGCACGACTGTTTGGGTCGGGTCGTCATTTGTTTCAAACCAGTGGAGTAAGGAGATAAGCCCTTAGGGCTTGAGGCTGCAGGTTCCGCGACCAGGTGCCAGTACCAAGTGCTAAGCCCTATTGAACTGGCAAAAAGTTTGTGATAAGCACTCAGGTGTTAGCCCCTCACCACAAGACCTCCACTCGTGAACATGGACGGGGCTAAAACCTTAACCGCCAGCGCTAACATCTCCAGGATTCCTGCATGTGAATGCACCAGCAACCTGGTAGTTAAATTTATTTCTGCCCCTAAATTAGCACGCAGTTCTGCCTAATTTACCTATCTGACTATTTTGGTGGGATTAACTAGAGTTCCTCCAGTTTTGGAGGAGGTTTTCTAGTGCCACTGGGAAAAATTTGTTTTGATCATAACTTTCTCAATTTTCGACCAAAAAAGACAAAATTTTAGTCAATTTTGGGTTTCTTGAGTATTTTGGAGTGTTTGGGACAGGTTTCAGGTGAAAAGAGGTGTTCTTTAGCCATTTTCTCTTCAATAAAGAGGAAAGAGCCAGAAGGGCCATTAGGGAGATGGAGCTGTATTGGGGTATACTTCACTATTTGAGGTGAAACAAAAGCCATTTTTAGATTATTTCTGTCTTTTGAAGTCAAATTCACAACTTTTTTTTGCATTTTTAGGCATATATTTCACTATATAACCATTTTGAGCAACTTAATAGAGCAAGGACATGCCCATTGGGAGCCTTGGACCCAACAGATGTAGCCTAGGAGGGGTGAACTGTCTCATCAGTTTTTTGTGTTATGCTATGGTGAATTTATCTTGCTATGTATTTCTAATATAACATGTTAAAAAATAAAATTAATTGACATTTCCTCACACAAAAACTCAGAAACAATTACCAAAAACATTTTGTTTAACCTGCAAGTCGTGGAGAATACTTTGCACACTTAATTAAATGGAAATGGATACTTTGCATAGAATTAAAAATAGTTCCATATTCAGATCTGATGGTATCAGAGTGAAGGATTTGAGCCTTATAAGACAGAGTTTAACTCTGCATTTGTTCTTGTGAAAATATATAGTTGATTGTTTTCAAGTTTTGATGCTTACTAGGCTTAAACTCGAGAGAGGTGAAGGACACTTGGTTAGTGCACAAAGTAATCCACAACCAGGAAGGGCCAGAGAGCCACCCCCAATATTTACTGAAGAAGCCTCAATAATGTCTTCAAGAGAAGGAGAATCTCATGAAGACATTGATCCCAAATAATAAGAACAGGTATTCTGAAAATATTTCCTAGACATGACAGAGATGGTGAGGATACTCTACGAAGAAAGGAATGATAGGCTTGTTTGAGAAGGGTATAAACATAAGAAAGAAGGATAGGCTCTTCAAGAGGAAAGAAAAGTGATGAAAAGTCAAGGAAAGGACATGGAGGAAATGGTGATCCACCATCCCCATCTTCATCCTCCTCCTCTACATCGTCCACCTCTACTTCGGTGAATCAATCTCACAAGTGTAAAACTACTGGTAAAATTCCATTTGTAAAGCTTGATTTTAAATTTGAGTTGCCTATGTTTAATGGCGAGGTCAATGCAGAGAAAATTGAAAATTGGATAAGATAGTTGAAAGTTTACTTGAGGACACAAAACCTTCATGAAGACTACACCAAGATTCAGTTAGCCTCTTTGAGAATGGAAGGAGCAACATTGCTATGGTGGGAAGCCAAGACCAAGGATGAATTTAAAAACATGGTAAGATCACTGTATCATGGGCTAAATTTATTATTACAATTAAAAATAAATTTTATCCATTAGCTCATTTACAAAAGGCTATCATGAATTGGCAAAGTTTTAGAAAACTTAAGGGACAAAGTGTTCAAGATTACACTCAAGAGTTTAGACGAAGGGATTTATTACTTGGAATTGATTTGCATAGCCAAGAGGCTTTGTTGAAATATATAGGTGGTTTACACAACTATCTTATACATACTATCCTTATGTTCAATCCTACTAGTCTAGACAAGGTTTGTGTTCAAGCCACGCATTTAGAGGCTAGAGGTAAAAAATATTTTGATGGGAATGAGGGTAGTGAATTTAAAGGAAAAGGAAGAAAAAGAAATGCAAACTCTAGGAAATAAAAAGGAAATTTATTTTGTAAAAACTGTTCGAAAAAAATCCACAATGAAGACCATTACTGGAAACTTCATCTGAAATTGAAGCCAAAAAAATTTAAAACCAAAGATAAGGCCAAAAAAAATGAAAAATGGTTGCAACTATTAAACAAGACTTAGGGTCTGAATCAGGTGATGAAACTAAAAGCATAGCCATGGTACTAAAGAAAATAAAGGAGAAAGAGATTGTAAAGGAAACAAATCCCAGTTCTAGCACTTTAAAATGTCACATAGAAGCTCCAAATGAAGAGAGGATGATAGAGTTGTTTCAGATGAGGATGATCTCAAAACACACAAAGATAGACAAACTATTTGACAGTGGGTGACAAGCGAATCTCATCTCAGAAGACTTAGTCAAGAAGCTGAAACTTGAGACCATTCCACATCCAAAGCCATATCCACTTGGTTGGATTTGCAAGGATGCTAATTTACAAGTTTCAAGGAAGTGCATGTTGTGCTTCACCATAACAGCTCATTGTGTTGATTTGGTTAAACTAGATGTGGTACCGCTTGACATTACAGGTTTGGTGTTGGGTAGTCCATACTTATATGACAGAAAAGGGATCTTCCATCGCCATGAGAACAGGTACCATTTGTTCAAGGATGGTAAGGATTTTATTGTGAGAGCACATTGGAAGAAGCTAGAATCGTCTCTAGTGAATGCAGGGAAATTGAGAAGGCTTGTCAATGCAAGTCAAAATATGAATTTGTTGATGATTAAGGAAAAATATTTTTCACATAATCCTTTTCATGTTATTTCTGATGTAAATGATGAAATGTTTCAGTTTGAAAGTAGGTTGTCTTTGGAAGAAGATGACAAGATGTTGCACAAGGGGTCTTTGCTGCCGATCGGTGTAGAGAACAAAGTGTTGGTGCAAAGTGGTGCAAGAATCCAAGAAAGGGAAAAGCATGCAAGAAAAGAGGGCACAAAGTTCAGCAAGGGTCATTGTTGGTTTTAGAATGGCAGGTTAGTACGGAGAGAAAACTTGGTCGAGAATCGACACAAGTACATGGCTCATTCGGCAAAAATTCGCCATAAGGACAGTTGGCAAGGTGAATCTCAATTTCAGTTTCCTTTGAAGGTAGACCATTGTAAAAAAAATATGATTTCTGTAAATTATAGTTGCTGTTCTGCAAATTTCAAAAACTTGCATCATAACTCAGTCGAGGTTAGCAACAGTCAGTCAGCGGATTCAGGGAAGAATTTATCTTTTTATAAGAAGCTCAATTTAATGAAGTCAAGAATATTTCAGTGGTTCAAGGTTGGAAGAGTGGAGAATCAGTCTCCTCATATTCAATTTCTGTAATTCAGAGAGCTTTTGGGGTCCAAAATCTTCCCAATGGGTAGGTGTGATCAGGAGATCATGTCCAAGTCGAAAAAATGCTCAAAAATGGTACTACTCAAAATTGGTTGCAATCTGAACGACTGAAAAGGCCTCATCACTACGATTTTGGTGCCACGAACAAGACTCAAATCCGATGTCATATGTGAAATATATTAAAGTTTGAAGTTGCTCAGTAACCTTCAAAACAGGAGTTTTGAACAAAAAAATTGTCATTTTTCAAAAAATTAGATGGAATTTTTTTTTTTTTTTTTTATAATATTTTGAGCACCTATTACAGGGTGCCACATGGCTTTCTTATAGGCTACCACAAGGCCCTAGGCCTATAGTTCAAATTCATGTTAAAAATTTTGTGGACAGGGTGGGCGAACACTCGACCCGACACCTTGGGCAGGGTCGACCCGACCACTACACCATGGGTGGGTCGGCTTGTTCATCACCAAATGGAGATTATGTTGGCAAGTCAGGTCTTTAAAAGGTAGGTAGAACGTGTAGTCGTGCATGACTATTCGGGTCGGGTCATCATTTGTTTCAAACCGACGAAGTAAGGAGTTAAGCCCTCGGGGCTTGAGGCTATAGGTTCCGTGACTAGGTGCCAGGACCAAGGGCTAAGCCATATTAAACCGGTGGAAAGTTTGTGATAAGCACTAGGGTGTTAGTCCCTCACCACAGGACCTCTGCTCGTGACCATCGGCGGGGGCTAAAACCTTAACCACAAGTGCTAACATCTCCGAGATTCCTGCATGTGAACGCGCCAGTAAACTGGCAGTTAAATTTATTGCTGCCCCTAAATTAGCGTGCAGTTCCGCCTAATTGACCTGTCTGACTATTTTGGTGGGATTAACTGGAGTTCCTCAAGTTTTGGAGGAGGTTTTCTAGTTCCACTGGGAAAAATGTGTTTTGATCATAACTTTCTCAATTTTCGACCAAACAAGACAAAATTTTAGTCAATTTTGGGTTTCCTAAGCATTCTGGAGTGTTTGGGATAGGTTGCAGAGTGAACAAAAGTGTTATTCAGCCACTTTTTCTTCAGGAAAGAGGAAAGAGCCACTAGGGCCATGAGGGATATGGGACTGTATTGGGCTATACTTCACTGTTTGAGGTGAAACAAAAGCCATTTTTAGCTTATTTTTGTCCAGGGAAAATTTTAAGAACCCCCATAAATTTATATGTATAATAAATGGGTGAATCCCCATGACACATAGGAAAAATGGAAGGTGATTTTATTAATAATATAATATGTATATATAATTTTTTTGGTGAATCTCTCATGAGATTATATTATCTTGTAAAATCATGGTGAATCACCAGTACAAATGGAAAATCACTAGTACAAAATGGTGAATTTTTTTCTAGTGGATTTTGGGGTGTTGGTTCCAATGAATATATGGTAGTTGAACCAGGAGTTGAAGGAAGCGAACCACCAAGACCAAGCATGGCACATGGTGACTCGTGAGGGAAGTAGTTCTCGTGTAGTCTGGAAAACACATTCTAGTTCTACTAAGCATAGTGTTGCTGCTCATGCTACTACTAGCACTGATATTAAGGTTGGAGAGGAGTTTGAGGAACCATGGAAGGTAGAAGTGGTGGAGAATTACAAAGAGAACCCCGTGATGGGCTCCATTTTTCCCTTTGGTATTTGGGCCTAAAAGATCTTTTTTCCATTGAACCAACAATTAACTGTTCAACCAACAATAAACTTGACTGAGTTGATTAGGTATGAGTCAACTTGGACTAATATTCAAAACTATGCTTTGCACTATCCCATTTTATCACACTAATTCTACACAACGTTGAGCATTTGCACCCAACTCTCATGCATGCACACAAAATTTTCATTAACATCTATAACCCTAACCAAGTGAGAATTGATCAACAATTTGCACCAAAGTTTGTTATATTGTTGAAAGTTCATAAGAAATTTAGATCCATGGTACCTTAAATACATTTTGAGATAACATCCACAAATTCAACCACAATAGAGAAAACTTGTGATAAATTTTAAACCTACAGAAATTAGGATTCATGTTCCTAGGAACAATCATAAGAATTAGTTGACATATAGGTCGAGTTTTGAGCCTTTACACATTGATAATGGAATGTCTTAGGTCAAAACTCACACATTGAAAAGTTGTCAATGAAGAGAAGAAAATATCGTTATGAATTAAACATACTCCAAACTTCCTACCAAATTCTACTTACTTGTCTGCAACTCAGCTATACATAATCTTATAGTAAATACAAATTCCACAAATCCTTCTTCACATAGCTAATAAATGGCCATTGGAAGATCACCCCTTATATAATAGTAATAGTACCGATCAATAGATTATTTCATATTTAACTTCATAGCCATAGCACTCCTATGTATTGTATGATGTATTGTATCATGTTGACTACTATAAGTTGTAGTTTCTCTCTCTACTGAAGTTGAAGAATAATAAGAAGATTTGATCAAAGGGTTTTTCCCACATTGGATTTTTTCCCTTGCATCCACCAAAATATTGTGTCCTCTTTTCTTGGCTTGTCTTCTAGTTAATTTCTTATGTTCTATCAACATTTACTATCAATGTTAATGTGATTTCTAAATAGGAAATTGAATTGGGCTAAAATATTGAAGTAAATTACTCCAAGCATAGAAAATACCACCGTTAACTAAGAATTTACACATTTTTTATTAATATGTTTCAACATTAACTACAATTCGTATTAGATCCAAAAATATAGGATCCAATCAACCCAAAATAGGAACAAAAATTATCATGACAATAGTTATCTCATGATCCTCCAGATGATCTCGAGCTCCACTTGGAGATAAAGCCATTTATTAGACACACATCACCATTCAATCTAACAAACTAAATTCTCTAGAAATTACCAAGGTAAAATCAGAAAATTAAATTATGCCCCTACATCAAGACATGACCATCTAACAAGTGGAGCAGAAAATGTTTTTACAAATGCAGGTTCTCTTAGTTCTTTCGATATGGAATCCTCCACAACTACTTGATATAGCCAGTCATCATATATGAACAAGGTCTTTATGATTATACCAACTAATAGTGATGCACACTAAGTATTGACTTCTCCTACACATTCATAGTAATTATTTCATTGGAAAAAATAACAATTAAAATATAGTTCAACAAGAAATGAGGAATTACAATATGAAAAAATTATCCAAATGATCAAACAATGATTTTAGTGTGAAAAAATTAATCCAAATGGAAAAATATTATCCACATCAATGCCAACTTTAATATATAATAGGTTAAATCTGAGATGGAATAAGAAAAAATATTAGAACAAAGAAAGGGTTTCCAAGTCCATGTGTGAAGGTTCGTTGCTACCCTAAAAGGATGGAAAATTGGCTTTTTTGGGACTCAGAGTGATTTCCAAGTCTCATCAAGGATATCTAGTAGGTCATCGAGCCTTTAGAAAAAGTGGGAATGAAAGGAGACTTGATCCTTTTGTTTAAAGACGCCCATGCACATGGTGGCTCGGGACCAAAAATGGAAGTTCTAGTCCTATATAGTATCAAAAGGGTGTGATAAGTGTTACACCATTTTTTGGTCATCTAATCCATTGTTATTAGATGGACCCAAGTACACCAAGTAAGACCAATTTTACCCCAAGTAAAATCGCATTCACTATGAAAAATAACTTAGTAAACCACCTTTATTAAGTTGCTTATGGTCTAAACAGGAAACCCCATAAGGAAATATTAAATAAATATACATTTGTTTGATTTTACTCAAGAAATAATTAGTTAAACAGTAATTTAATTAATATTTCTGGTTATATTTAACCCAAAACAAGGAAATTAATTAGATAAATCATTATTTATCTTATTATTTTCTAAGAATAATTTTCTAAATCTTATTTAAATAATATTCTTTGTTAAATATGACTAATTCACCCTTAAATAATTAAATAAATCATTATTTATTTGATTATTACTCAACCATATCCTTAAAATAATAAATAAATCATTTATTTATTTGTTATTACTTAATCACATCCTTAAAATGATAAATAAATCATTTATTTATTTATTATTTACAAATAAGGGGATTTGACTCAAGTCAAATTCCTTTTCCCTCCAACAAATATAATAAAATATTGCATAAAAGTTGGATCTAGATTTGGTTAATAATATTTTAATTATGCACCAATCTCTAGACTAAGTCAATATTTTGCTATAAATAGAAGGGTTTTCCCATTCATTTGTCACCTTTTTTTGCCTAAAGATAACTCTGTATCTGAACTCTTGGTCTGGCTATTGATCCATTATCATAGCCATATTTTTCCATTTTTGTCTGGGTTTTCTACACCATCAAGAGAGAGGAATTGTAAATCTAAAGTACTAAGGACTTACAAGAAACCATCCCATTGAGGAGAATAGGGAACACCCTCTTGTGTTTTCCTCCCAGGTGCCACTAATAAAAATTTCATTGGATATATTCTTGTCTTATCTATTGGATATATGGTGTAAATCTTATTTTTCTACTATTTAATGTCTTCCAATGCATAGATCTAGATTTTTGCAGAATTTTTCTTGATCATCTAACTGTAGATATGAAGATATTTGTATTCATTTCTGTTGTTAGGGCTATTTGTTATGCATAGCTAAAATGGTCTTTTTTCGTACACCTCGAATCAAGATTCATACTAATAACTGGCGACTCCACACGGGTTTACCATTACGACCGCTGTCGTTTTTCTGATCCTTGCATATCCAGCTGCTTCAAACCCTAGGATTTCTATTCAACCCCTTGTTTTTCTTATTCTTGATGTTGTTTTTAACCCATAAAACCCTAAAACGATAAACATTCTAACGTCCACGTGTTTTTGAACCCATTGAGCAGGTCACAGACATTAGCCGCATTTGAGATGACAAATTTTTCTAAAGCCTACCACCGAGAGTGCTGGAAGTGCTGGTTGCACTTTTCTACCCAAAAAATATGGCCTGGACCTCCAGGGCGCACTTTACAGCCAAAAAAGTGTGACCTCTACTGAAAACAGGCCGAAAACTACGACCTGGACTTTCTGCAGGGATTTTTCTAAATGTTTTTTGGGTTTTGCTGAGCCTCTGTTTAGGGTTGCCTGAACTTCGTCTTTGCCCCTTTTTGACCTGTACTTATTCTGTTTCACTCAACTAAGTGGGAACCTGGCCCCCTAAGGATTCAGTACCCTCCACTTTTTGTCAAAGAGTGTTTGTTGTTGTAGGTTGTCTGAAATTTTAGAGTCTTCAACCATTTTTTTCAGATCTGATACCTCATCTTCAAATCCACTTCAAATCGGCTTGTTATCCATCAAAATCTCCTCATTTAACTTTTTTTTGGTTTTCCTTTAGGGTGCACTTTGCTTCCCTCTTGGAGATGGCCTTTCGCCACCATTTCCACAAAAAATTTTCCTCTGATTTGTTGTTGTTTTCTACACCACTTTCTAGCAGATTTTGTCTTTTAGATCCCTGTCCCTCTTGACCTTAGATCTATTAGCTTTTTTAGTGTGTATTGATTAATTTTTTACTCACCTATAGACTAGTTGTTGAGAGACCCGCCTCCTTGGGTTTAGATTAGTGCATTATCAGCTGTTTATTTTCTTTTTTTGCAGGCCTATATACTGAGATTTGCAGGTTTATTACAGCCATACAACACACTTTTTCTTTTTCTCTACAAACGTCTAGGTTTAAAAATTAATATTTACACACTTGTACACACACACCCTAAGTGAAAAAGAGCTTCGTTAACACTGCCAAGAAAATACTATAAAACATTGAAATCATTTGATCCTGCACCTCTTTGCCCTTGTTTTGACATTGTAATCATTTGATCCTGCACCTTCCTGCCCTTTTTGGTCTCTTTTTACCCTATTCCATGTTTGTGTCATCACCATTGCACCTCCAATGCGTTTATCCTGGAGACTTCTTGGCCTTCATCCTCAGGTTTTGGTAGGGAGATTTACTCATCTGCATAGGATTCGAGTTAGTGCTCAACCGAGTCCACACTCTAACTCTTCTTCTGGTCCTCTGGGTTCTCCTTCTCGCTCTGCCTTCGGTTTTCCCCCTATCACCTTCACCATTTCTGGTGGAGGACCTAATACTGGTGGTAACCCTGGCCCTCCCGCAGGGAATACCACTAGTGGGATTGCAACATACACTACCCTAACTGCACCCTTGCATCCTTTCATGGAAGGCCTTATCCTCCCCGACTTCGACCAGTTGATAAATGACCCTATACACTATGACGCTAGTTGGCACACTATGCTAACAAATATCCCTTCAGACATCCCAAAGTTTGAAGGTCTTGTTGGATAAGATCCTTGAAATCATGTTAGATCTTTCCACATGTGGTGTTTGTCTAATTCCATTACCGATGAATTTGTCCATCTTCGGTTGTTCCAATGAATGCTTACTGGTGAAGCTTCTAAGTGGTATGTTGATTAGGCCACTTCCTCTCATACCACCTTTGCGACTCTTGCCCGAGCTTTTTTATCTTACTTCTAGCTTCCCCTTCTTTATGACACTGGTATCAAAATTTTGACTTCTTTCCGTCAATCATCTGCGACCTGCCTATCCAATCATGTTTGGGAATGGCGGATAAGAAATAGCCTATGTCAATCCCCTACCTTCGAAGACCATGGCTACATGGACTGGTTCCTTATATCTCTCTTGCCTCCTATCAGGAAAGATGTCGCATCACATTTTCCTCAAACCAAAGAAGCCGCCCTCCAAATGGCATTAAAATATGACCTGATCTACGCTCAAAATGGTTATGTTTATACCATTATACTTGATCTCCCCAGACCTACTGGTGCCAACACACCGGGGGCACCTCATGCTGCTGACGATATCATTGCAGCTCTCTCTCATCCATATACTCAACCTCCCATTGGTTATGGTTTTCCTTGGGGGGGGCAACACCTCCTGTAGTTTTCCCCCTCCTGGTAGCACGTATCCAAGATATGACATGCCTCCTCTCTTGGCCCAACCTCCTGTTTACCACATTGTTACCCAACCCCCTTATTATTTGTATCCGCAGTTTGGCGCTCCAGCTCCTCCAGCATTAGCACCTCCACCTCCCTCGCCTTCTCAACCCCTACAACAACAGTCACCACCCCCCCAAGCGCGGGTGGATGCACATCATGGATTTGCGGCTACCCAACCATGTGAAGGTCAGGTGTCCATTCAACCTCTTCCATCTGGTTCCCCTAATTACTAGATTCTCATGATGTCCTTTGATCAGCCTTCTAAACCTTCTTCTCCTAGCCCTTCACCTTCAGCTGGTACTCATGACCCCCTATACCCTCCTAGAATGGTTCCTCACCATCTTGGAGTCATCCCTCTTGGTCATTACCCCTCTAGTTAGATACTGTTCCTAGCTCCCCCACCAGGAGTGCACACAGTACCTGTTATGGCCACCCTCTCTCTTCCTAACCTGACCCTTGAGATTCTCGTCTGGTACCTCAATCCTCTAGTTGCTACCCCGCTTGGTCAACCAAAACCTTATATTTCTTTGACCCTAGCCCAACCGGTCCCTATGACTTCTCCCGCTGCAACAGTGCCTCATTCACCTCAACAGGAACCACCTCCTATTGCGACTACTTCGCATAAGAAGGGAAAAGCTCGCAAGGGGGCATCAAAGGACAAGGCTACCCTGACAAACACTGCCCCTTTTTGGCCTCCAAAGCATACCATATAGTGTGCTTTGTGTGATGTCGCTGACCATGCCACCCATACTTGTCTGGAGCTGCCTCACCTTAAGTCCATGGTCAATGAGACGTTTCCGAAGTGTGATATCCCAGAGGTATATGTCACTATACCGGATTCAGTCCCGAAACTCAAGTCTTTGAGCACAAATCACCCTTGCACTTTGTGTGATTTCCATCGCCACTATACTCACCTCCATCCCTGCCTTGAAGAGTACCACTCCTCGTTGGAAGTAATTCTCCAATTCGAGGCCAAGCGCAATGAGTTCACCACTCTCGTATTTGTGTGTTTTTCTTCGGCAAAACCACAGGACACGAATGCTCCCATTTACATTCCCCCTCCTGATGTCGAGATTATGGAGCCTTCACCCACCATTTTCTACCTATCATATCATCCATGAGACCCTCGGTAGAAGTCCCCTTGGAGACTTCCCCTGATGTTTCGCTTAACATCCCTTCAGCGATCACCCTGAGCTCAACATTGATAGATCCTTTATCTAATTATTTGTTTGTCAACATCTGTGACGATGCGCATGTGAACCTCTCTTCTTAAGATGATGAGTCAGGTAGCTTCGCTACGCCAGATGGTATTTCTTGCACCAGTCACCCTGTCCTCTATTACAATGACGAAATTCTGGAAGCGGTCACCACCTTTGACTTTATCTATCCCCCCTTACATCAAAGTCATGCATTTGAACCACATGCACCTTGTGGCTATTACATTGACACCCAATTTTTGGGTAAGGGGGCACCCATATTTGAGAGACCAGGAGAAGAAATTCCCCACAACTCTCCTACTGAATCTAGTCGTGTCGACTCTAGTCCCATTATTCTTCCACATTTAGATGAATCTCTAGAGTCCCATATCACTTCAGTTCACTCTAGGGATGATACCCCGCATAATTCCTTCATATTACATCAGTAACCCAGTCTCATAGACATTGTGGTTGACCAAACTATGAGTTTTCTGGGAGAACATCAGCCCTACCTTTGGGATAGCAACACCATGTATGCCAACCCAAAAACTTAAATTCCATTTGATTCATATATGCAATACCAAAATATATTGTTAATCATCTATTTAATTTCTCAAACTGCATAACCATACTGAAAACAAGTGGCACACCACATCATTAAAATGTGTTTAGATCTCCCTTTTTCTAAATACATTTTGGCATGTCCATAACATGCCTAGGGGCACCCATGCTTTCAACCATAAGATCCTAGATCTCAGCCCATAATAGCATTGAAACCCCCTTTCTCTGATAGGTCACACTTTCTAGGTCATTACTTGGGATAGGTAGCAAATTTCTACCCAGTACCTCCTACCCAGGTCGCAGAACAGACCCCAAGAAAGTGCAACCTAACCTGTTCATGAGTTCTGGGTACCTAAGCTGAACTTTCAGTCCATTGAAATGAAAGAGTAGGATTAGGCCTCTTACCTACAACTGATAGATCTCAAATTCCAACGGTCGGTTTATCTGATAAAACTGCCACAAGCTTTAAGGCCTCCTGTCCTCATGACATTCACCACAGTTCCATTGGAAAATAAGTGAATCTAGAAGGAAAATGCCTTATTAAAGGAAAACCCCTGATTTTTCTTTCGCTTACTGTGACCAAACTATAGCTCAGTTTGACGAATCATATATACCATTGGAAATATCCCACCAAACCCTGAAATGGGTATCTATTAGCTTTTTTTGATTTGATAATTCACCAGGACACATTTTGTCCAAGAAGCGCCACTTCACCCCTCCTCAAAACTAAATTTCTTCACTTGCAACACTCGTACTAGGGGCATCATGTTGCCTCCATACTTGTCCATGGTCGTGTTGACTTTATTCATGAGCTACCATCTTGTACGCATGCTTTTAGGGTCCCCATTGGACCCCTTTTCTATGTGGCAACACCATCGAGTCACCCTTGTTTAGAGCATCCGAGTTGAGTCATCATAGATTTCATGGAGTCTATCCCACTATAGTCCTTCATCCTTCATTTATTGGTCCCTGTCTCATGTCTCACATTATGACCTCCAGTTCCACTATCCCCTATCCCTCATAATATTATTTCAGTCGTTGCCGGATCCTCCATTCCATTTATGCTCTAACAAGGGAAGTCATCCGTTCGCTATCCAGTCTCCCCCATTTCATCATCATCATTAGTGTCAGTCTGTCAGTCACTCTACTATTTTCTCTCGTGCCTTAGTTGAGGATCCCTGATTGCCTCACCTATGGAAGATCTTCTTCTATCGACATCAACTCATTCATTCCATAAGACAGGTCTAGAGGGTGGTGTACCTTTGTTCCAACTTCCACTCTTGTTCGGTGCCTTGGATCAGAGAAAGGGACTCTTTCTTTCCCTTTGACTTGATTTTTTCTCAGCTCCAACTCTTTTTCGCATGATTGAGATCTATATACTCGATGGTTCAATGATGCAGTAGCTGACATCGACGATTCTTGGTTGTATGTGAGATGTCTCAGCCCTCATGAGGGGTTGGCCCTAGAGGTAGCCCCCCACACACTCGGATGACCTCTTCATTTCAGCCTTCGATGCAGCTCCATACATTTGATGATGTCGGCCTTTAGTCGCTTGCAGTGCCTTTTTTTTGCATGTATCAGTCAGATTGTTAGAGCCATATCCTATGTCCAGGGGTATCTAGGTTGTATTTATATCTCATGTACTCAGATATTATTTTACAAGCCCTGGCTGTTATCCAAGGCACAATATGTAATTGGGATTCATTATCGCGTTATTTATCTGGCTCATGTTTATGCCAGCATATGCTTTATTATTGCATTTCATGGTTTTTCGGGTGCCTTATTGTTTGTACTATTGCCTCGGTGGGCATAGGTATGCCTCCCCCGCTGCCTATAGCAGGTACTCACTCATCAAAAATACTTGTCACACCTGCAAGTCACCTCCTCAGGGTCTAGTTTTTTCAGCACTTTGGTCTACCTTACAATCCTTTCTCTTTGACTTCCCCTTTTTTGTCTAGTGATTGAGCTCTTACAATGTACTTCGGTCATACGATTAGCTCCTTACGCTCGCACGCTGGCGGGAAATCTGTTACACCATTTTTTGGTCATCTAATCCATTGTTATTAGATGGACCCAAGTACACCAAGTAAGACCAATTTTACCCCAAGTAAAATGGCATTCACTATGAAAAATAACTTAGTAAACAACCTTTATTAAGTTTTTTATGGTCTAAACAAGAAACCCCATAAGGAAATATTAAATAAATATACATTTGTTTGATTTTCCTCAAGAAATAATTAGTTAAACAGTAGTTTAATTAATATTTCTGGTTATATTTAACCCAAAACAAGGAAATTAATTAGATAAATCATTATTTATCTTATTATTTTCTAAAAATAATTGTTTAAATCTTATTTAAATAATATTCTTTGTTAAATATGACTAATTCACCCTTAAATAATTAAATAAATCATTATTTATTTGATTATTACTCAACCATATCCTTAAAATAATAAATAAATCATTTATTCATTTATTATTACTTAATCACATCCTTAAAATGATAAATAAATCATTTATTTATTTGTTATTTACAAATAAGGGGATTTGACTCAAGTCAAATTCCTTTTCCCTTCAACAAATATAATAAAATATTCCATAAGAGTTGGATCTAAATTTGGTTAATAATATTTTAATTATGCACCAATCTCTAGACTAACTCAATATTTTGTTATAAATAGAAGGTTTTTCCCATTCATTTGTCACCTTTTGTTTCCTAAAGATCTCTTTGGATATCAACTCTTGGTCTGGCTATTGATCCATTATCATAGGCATATTTTTCCATTTTTTTCTGGGTTTTATACACCATCAAGAGAAACGAATTCTAAATCTGAAGTGCTGAGGACTTACAAGAACCCATCCTATTGAGGAGAACATGGAACACTCTCTTGTGTTTTCCTCCCATCAGTACAAGAAAAAAGCACATTGGTGAGGGGCGAAAAATGGTCACCATAAGCTCATTGGTGAGGGTCAAAAGAGCCTTCGTCACCAAAAACTGAACGTCACCAAAGGTGGCGTCACCGAAAGTATAGGTGTTGTGGTGACATTCAAGGTCCGTCACCAATAATGATTTATAGTGACGAATAGTGACCGTCACCATTTCATATGAGAAATGGTGACAGACAATAGCCTCCGTCACCAAAAAGCTGAACGTCACCAAAGGTGGTGTCACCAAAAGTATAGGTGTTGTGGTGACATTCAAGGTCCGTCACCAATAATGATTTATAGTGATGGATAGCGACCGTCACCATTTCATATGGGCAATGGTGACGGACAATAGCCTCCGTCACCAAAAAACTAAACGTCACCAAAGGTGGCGTCGCCGAAAGTACATGTTGTGGTGACATTCAAGGTCCGTCACGAATATTGATTATAATGACGGATAGTGACCATCACCATTTCATATGAACAGCAACGATTTTTTGTGATGGATCTTTCATGGCCGTCACTATTGGTGCATATATATGGCGACGTTCATTGACCGTCACCATAAACTTATTGGTGACATCAAGGTCCATCACGAATAATGACTATAATGAAAAACAGTGACCCTCACCATTTCATATCAACAACAAAAATTTATGGTGACAGACCTTTAATGGTCGTCACTATTGATGCGTATATATGGTGGCGTTCATTGAATGTCACCATTTCATATTTTGGTGAGGGTCGAAAAATGTCACCATAAGCTCATTGGTGATGGTCAAAAGAGCATCTGTCACCAAAAACTGATCTTCGTCATTCCCTATATATGAATATCAGGGCACGATGGAATCGAACCACCAATCTCCTGCTTGTAAAACAGGAGCTCTTCCATTGAGCTAGCACCCTTTAAAGAATTAGAATTTTAAAAATTATATCTTGAAACTTCATAGATTGCAAATTCTACAACTTTCAATAAATTAAAGTCTCGACAATATTTTACTAAACAAAAAAAACACCATCGACATTGCAGGTCCCTACCTAATGGCTATGGAAGTTATGAAAAGTAATTGAAGGGAAGAATCAGACTTTTAAAAATGATACATAGACTACCACCACAAGAATCCCCCCAAGAGAGATCCGGTGGGAGAATCTCTTGAATCGGATTCAATGGAAAATGAAGGACTAGATGAAAGAGAAAGGCCTCGACAAGATGGGGAATCCACCACCTCGAGTCAAGGAATAGAAGAGGTCCTCAAAAATTCTTACAACACTTTGAAATAGAACTAAGGGTAGAATATCTACTTAAGATCTACCTATGAAGATTGCTTATGTAAAATAACTCAAATAGACAAGCAAATCCACAATTATAAAGTGATTATTCGGCATTTCAATCACTAATTTCAGGGCCAAAAACCTAAATAACCTAAAGCACTCAAATATCCTAAAACAACATGTGAAATAAAGACAAAGAAAAAGAGAATATGTTCTCGAACAATAATACAAAACAAAGACAAAGAGAATATGTTCTAGAACAATAATACAAAACACATCCAACATTTTGAAGTATTTGACTTGTCTTGGTGAACATGCGTCCTTAGCAAATACAATGTAGCAATACCTTCCCCACAAAAGAGAAGACATGTCAGAATAGTATGTTTGACATAGACAATCATAAATATGCCACAATAGCTACTCCACTCAACACATGCACAAGAAATACAACTTAGATGTTGATGGCAAAGTATGGGATAGAAACAAATATCCTAGATGCTAGTTGTCTCACAAAAATTAATTCGGATTTTACATATTGGTATGATGTTGTGGTGAAGTTCCCAGTTTCTAACCAAAAGAAAAAGTAATAGATCAACATAACATACACTTTGCCAACATGTAACCTAGCCAATGGCTTCATCATATGCCTCATGCCGGGAATTGGATTTTGCATACTAGACCGGTGATAGTTAGGTTCTAAATTTCAACACGATTATTTCAAACAATGTATGAGCAGCGAGTAGAGAAGTCCTATAATAGAACTTCCATTGCATTATAGTGATTTTTGTTGTAGCATTTGTTTTAGTTTTAGGTCTCATGTTTCAAACAATTTTAACATGGTTTTAAGGTTCCAAAAAATATCATGGGAAAGTCTCCCTTATTGCGGTATTTGCGGTATTTGGTGGTAGCCTCCATGAACAGGTTTGACATCAATAATCTTGTTATAATACAACCGTTTTTTAGTAGCATGTTGTCATCCTCCATGATCTCCAAACAAAGCAAATAGATCACCATCCAAGCATAAATATAACTCGGCATATAAGATCAAATTTCTGTCGGGAGGATGTGAGGTCATGTAACATACTCTTGTAGGATTATGAGGCAATATGAAGATGATATATAGAATAAAATGACCGCTGATTAGATGGCGACATGTGAAGAGCCCTAAATAGAAGATACAACGGTAGATATATCCTTTGATTGGTGGTTCTCTGGAACCCAATAGTGTTGGTATTTCCAATGGTTGATACCTCCAAGCGTGGTAAATTTTCACCAACAAATAGAACTAGGGTTAATGACAGCACGATTATGGCTCTGATACCAATGTTTGGACAGATAGGGAAGCATGAAAACAACTATAAAAATACAAGTGCAATTAGCAAATGTTTCCAACAATGATGTGGGGTTTTTGGGAAGCTTGTTGTGGGATAATTTGAGGGATTTCAGACAACTTTTCAGCCTTCTGAACAACAATAATCTTTATTACTTATTTGTGACTACATCTAGGGTGATTGTAAGCAAATTATAGCCAACAATAAAACTCTAAATACCCATCAATCAGAACATTTCATCTTTCCTTCAAGCAGGAACCAATTTAAATCTTCATGTGTCTTCACCTTACAGATATTTTGTGGCAGAAATGGTGGTGGTAAAAAATATCATAATGGTTATTAATATCTAGTGAAAGTTTTTTTTTTTGAAACACTTGGAAACTTACAATGAACCCTTGAAAAAAGGCATTAGAACCTTTGTGAAATCCTTAGGTAGCATTTTAATTGGACATCAGTATGTCATTATAAAAATTGGAGTGCTTTGGTATTCAAAGGAATTTCAAGAGCCCTTTTCATATCTTACTTGGAGTGGTTTGTGGATATACCTCTCATTGTTGGGTGTTCCTAGACTAGATCCTAGCAATCTAAAGCATGTATCAGATCCTAGTAATTTGTTGGGTGTTCCTAGTAACTTGTTGGTTGTATCAGATCTTAGACCAACAGGTGTTCCTCCTCAACAACATACATTCCTTAATTCATAGAGAATAACGTGAATAAAAGGAGACCTTGAACCACATGTATAGGCATAACCTTATGTTTGACCGTTAGCTTGAGTACAACATCCTGAAATAAGTCCAGCTTCCTCATCTTAGATATTATATAGGCTTTACTCAGATAGTGCAGTTGATAAATTGGTTTCAACTGACTAACAGTTAAAACCCAAAACCACAATTTGAACTTATTTCAGGCTAGCAATGGCAAAATTGGATCTTCTAATCATCCAAAAGGTTATAGAATTTCAACATTCTAATTGCCCCATGGCCAGGAAAAGCCAATCCTTTGAGTGTAGGAACCTCTTTTTTTTATAAAAAGGCAAGGTTATACGAGTGATATAAAATTACTTGGTTATATAGGTGTTAGAAAGGTCGGAAAGGAATTTGGCCGACCCAACTTTAGAAATGGCATCCACAAAACCATGTTGCATTAGTTTAGGTCCTTCAATCTACAAACAACAAAAATGTCTTGCTCTAGGGTTTTTTCAAGGTGTTGAATCCATATATGTAGTCAAAATTCCATTTTAAATAACAAAATTAAGATTTGGCCAAAAACAAATTTGAGGTAATAAGACAAAAACTCAAAAATGTAACATGTTTAGATTCCAAAGATTACATTTTTTGGTAGCCACAGTGCATGGGTTGTCTATAGTTGCACACAATCCATGTTATGTATTACACCATCACCTTATCTTAAGACATACAGACACACCCTAGTCTAGTTTTGATTATGTGAGTCTCTCTATATATATCATTGAATGTTCTACTTTAGCTTATCCATCCATACCTTGATTAGTCAATCAATTGATGATGGTGAAAGTGTCATCCATTCTCTTGCATTTTTGGTGCATTCGAGTTTTCATTCACCTCTGCAAATTCCATGCTAGCGGTCAAGGGCACAAATGGGAATTTGAATCCAAGAAATTTGGAAGGGAAAGGCAAGTTGGCTCATTATGGTCATCCCTATAGAAAGAGCAATGCCCCAAGTTTCTTTCAACTTCGCGAGAGGCGATCTCAGTATATAAATCTAACCAACTCGGGAGCTACCCTCATCTCCCTCGCTCTCCTTGACGCTAAAGGTAATCATCCCTAAACCCTACCCTTCAATTTCGCTTTACCATCATTTACTTAGAGGGAGCTAGCTCATTAAGTATTGGTATTTAGGCATTCGGAGCCATCTAGCCAGACGTACTTCTTGGCTATGACAATACTGCCTCATACATGGTATGTATTTTCATTTCCCTTTGGAGATTAGTACTGCCATCATATGCTAGAGTTTTAAGATAAATTTACAGTTTATACTCACATATTGGAATGGATCTCAAATGTACATGTTACAATGCGGAATATGAGATTGTTTATTAATGCAGAACATGAGCTCTAGTAGACCTTACTTTGGTTCCTTGGTGGGTCGTGTAGCCAACCGTATCAAGGATGGAGAATTCACACTAAATGGGAAAACATATCGACTTTGCCTAAGAATGATGGCAACAATACACTCCATGGTGAAAATTTGCCTTTTCTATTCTACATGCATGTTTTATCCGACTAACTAGAGCCCATATAATGACCACTACTCGGGAATAAAATCTCTCTTTTCTACGTATATGTATGTTTTTTTGTGGAGATCTAGAGCACTACTATTTTAGGTAACATATGTGTAGTTTAGTGATCCGAATGAATGCGGGGAGGGATGAGAGGCTTTGACAAATGTCCTGTGGGAAGTGAAGGAGCGAGAGAGGCTTTGACATGCAGAATTTTATATGACAAAAAAGAGTATTTGAGCCACAAAGGAGGGATCTAACATAATTTTTTTGATCCCCTACAACTATCAAGTGTTCGACAAAGGAGGTGTTAAAAGCAGTCACGCGTACAACAAAAGATACAACAAGTACCACTATATTGTATGGTGTTCCTATCAAGCGCCGAGGCCCGGACTTAACCATAAAATTGCCCCCCCGTATCGAGTCTTAAAATTGGTTTAAACAAATTCCAAAAAATGATGCACGGAGTCGGCTCAAATCGGTATGTCGGCTCCTTAATCAAAAGACACGACTTTGTTCAGTTCATACATAAACAACTATAAATAACTAGTCATGCTCATCATTTTGGAATGAAAATTTCGGTGAAAAAATACGGTGAGAATTCGAGAGATAAAACAGGAGGCCAAGGAGATTAAAAAGGAGATCATAATTACAACGTTTTTGGGCTAGAAGGATATATCTCTTGCAGACCTATTTGCACTCGTCGAAATAAACTTTTTTCGGAGCCGAATTCGGGCTTGAAATTTCAGCCCTATCAAAGCTCGAAATTTCGGTCCCTAACTGAGCCCTGTAACTCTCGGCCTTTCCGAAAGCTCGGACCTAAGACTCTTCTCCGCAACTCAAACCCTTCTAATTCGGACCTATGGTGAAATATGTGACCTTGCAATAGTCTTGTAATTCGGATCTATAGTGGCGAGTTTTGAAGACAAATTTAGACCCACGGATCTCGTTTTTTTCTATTAAGGTTCCCTCAAACTCATACTAGTGGACAAGTATATATGGAGAAGCGAGTGCTAGGCTTGGATAAGCACATCCGTGGAAGCTCGATTATCATTACACAGATCTGTTTTCCTACAAAATTTGGATTGTAGAAATTATAGTTTCGAGTTAAATGAATTTGGAGGCTCGGATCGGTGTTGAAGAAGCTCGGACTACTAGCGTGGAGCTTGGGTTGGCTCGGACCTATGTGTCTGTTTCAAGCTCGGTTGAAGGCTTGGTTTTGGACAAAAAACAATGGTAATACGATGGGTTCAAATTCTAGAATAAATTTTGTGGAGAGGCTTGAAGGTGCTCGTGAGTACATGGGTCTGTCCTTGTGGTAGCTTGAAGTGTAATCTTGGACTATATTACGGTCATCTAGAAAGTTGTTGGGAAAGGTGTAGTCTCGTAAAAGGTTGAGTTGAAGCTCGGACCTATTGAGCGTGGTGTAATAGGTAAAAAACTTAGAACACTGACCTCGGTGTGTGAACAATCATCACTTTATCTCGGGCTACATTTGGATAGACCTCACCACATTGAATAAGTGTTTCCTCATACCTATGACAGATCAGAGACACATGGAGTAAGGACAAATTTGGTTTATTGAACAATTAAAGAATTTGGACCTGATATCACTCTGGACTCAACTTCCAAAATCAACATTTAAAGAATAAGAATTCTTTGATATATGTTGCTGTAGCACCACTTTTGGACAACGTGCCATTTTTTTGGGAAACATTATTTGTGGGTAGTTTGGTGGCAATCTTTGAGAATTTTGTTTGGAGTAGTTTGGAAGGCTATTATTTGGAGAACTCGGACATAAGGATAGTCACTTGGAGAAGACTTTGGAAACCTTTGTATTATAGTCTTCGAGCAAAACGTTGATAAGAACTTAAAGAAGTCTTGAAGAAAACTTGAGGACTTGAAGTAGATTCTTGGAAGTGTATTGAAGGCATCTGTAAGAGACCTTTGTTGAGATTGTGTAGATCTACTAAGGACAGTGAAGTCAAAGCCCCTCTCAGTATTTCCAACGGTGAAGTCTGTATATTCCCAAAAAGGATAACGTAGAAAATAAGGCGGGTTTCAATACCCTAACCGAGGGTCAAGAGTATTACCTATCTTTGTCGAGATTCATCTGAAAAGAGACACATAACTGTGACCCAAAAGGTATATTCAGAACTCTGGGTATTTTTGCTAGGGATAGAACATTGTTTGTGTTATCTTATGTCAAAGATTCATGTTCAAAATTTTAGTCATTGTAAATAAAATGTTTGGACAGTGTTTGAACAATCATAACAATAATGTAACTATAATTCATGACATCTACATCGAAAGAAAATATGTGCCCTAGATTGTGGGGCCACTGTGGAAAAATTTTGAGTGAGTTCTAGTTTTTGGAATGATGAGAATATCGAGCCCTAATGCGAGCGAGAAACGATAATTGAAGAAGCCTCCTAGGACCTCGGATCGGTCTTTGTAAGTGCTTGGTAAGGGTGATTTCCTAAGGCTAATAATTGAATCCTAATCGGAAACATTCTAATTCAAAAGAAAAGCACTACAACGAGGAGACAGGTGAGTCATTGGATTGGTAAACAATATGAAAGCATGCTTGAAACATTGCGGCTCTGAATGTATAGAGGCATGAAAGCGAGACAACACTCGTTTGAGATTCTATCTGAAGAAGTCATTCTACCCTCTCGAAGAATTGAACTCCTCATCTGATGTGCAAATATTTGTCTACATGAAAATAAATATTGGTTGATCAATAACGGAACAAGAAATAGATCTAGTCAAGATCTAGTTAAATGTAGTTTTTAAATTACTATTTAATAACAGTTACTCGAGTTTACTCTAGTTTATTGAAATTGAAATTTTATGTTCCACTTATTTAAAAAATTCATCTGATCACTAGGTTTACTTACCAAGACCTTATTCTCTGGTTGGCTCGCTTAACCAGGACCTTGCCTTCCTGATCTCTTTCCTACCTTTCTGTAGAGAAAACCATCCCATCTCAAAGTGAGTCGGGTCTAGTTTAGATCTAATCTCCCTATGTAGTCCTGGTCTTACCCGAGTGCGGGAATGTCCTTTGAAAAAGTCTTATTGAACTCAAGTAAGGTCCCGAAATTTCTTATCGAGTTCATGTCGGACATTGATGCTTTTTAACCGAAAGATTCTAAGGTCGGGAATTGAGTTTAATGAGGCTTTGTTCCTCTAGCTTATTCATCATCATAAAAAAATTTGATGGATAGTGGGTATTGTGTTCTTTGTGGCGATGGATTTTTAGCAAAATTCAAATATGGCTAGGGTAGAGTTGACATAAAATTCCATCGAGTTGCTACCCATTTTGTATAATACATCCCAAAGAAAGATATTGTGCCCGGGCCATAAACCAAAATCCTAGGTTTTCTTGAAAAGATAAAGCTTCAATCTCTTAGTTATTAATAAGAATGCACATTCAGATTTGTTGAGTTCTTTTTTCTAGTTTTGTATCTCGCTTGTATGCTAGCTGAGATCAAGTCATGAAGGAATATAGTGGTGATGCGGCGAGTCTACAAAACATTGTTCGATTTAGTCTTACATTTATCCACAAAAAAATATGTTAAGCAATACATCAATAGTTGTTTTCAAAATTATGAATTTCAATTGATAATGGGAGGGTCATTTTACGTAGGATGTGGACGACAAGAATTACAATCACAAGTGTGCTTCCTTCTTTTTGGGACTTATTGCGGGGCTCATTAGGAATCCTCTGCATGGTTATTTGTTCAGTTGTTCCTATTATGCTTTTCTTCTAGCTAAACTCTTTTATTATCTGTAACATGGAGCAATATGTCTTGTGGCTTTTGAAGAGATGCAAGAATGCTAAAGAAAAGTAGCCAAAATCCATCTCCTTTATGTTCTATCATCCATGGTTGGTTGGATATTTTGGGAAGCTTTTGGCCATATTTGAGGAGTTATATTTTTAGCTGGAGCAGATATTCCTTTTTCGCCTAGGAAGTTACAAAATATTCTCGCATTTTCCGACATACTGTGTGTTAGGCCCGTTATCATTGCTATAACAACCCGAGTTCTTAGTGTGAGGCCCGGAAATTGGGCTGGCAAAAAAATTCCTTCTTCACTCTAATTTGTAAAGCATATTTGTTGCAAATACTTGAACTCTATATGCGAGTCCTAAATCTTTTAATAAAACAAAATAGCAAACCCAATAAAAGTGATCACTCCCTAAGCACAAACAAATATCTGTTTGACATAAATGTTTGCGCAAAAAACTAAATTCATGGGATAACGAGAGGAAGAAATTTGTCCCTTTACTAGACTAAGTACTATGAAGAGGCTTAAATGAACACAAAATAGCTTTGGTCTTTCGACTTGTCTCTCCTATCCCTTTCAAGTTACAAATAGTTTTGTTAGCTTTACATGGAAAACCAGTTGTTATCTAACTAAAAGTTGTGAGCCCCATGAATTGATAGAAAGATTTTTTGGAAACAAGTGGAACAGAGTTGCAAAGGACTATATCTTGAATCTTGAAGGTGAATCCAATATTTAATTCTTCTCTCTCGACTTGTAGTTGCAAGTATTATTTTATTTTCTAAAAAATAAAATAACATCTTAAAATCGTAGTTCTAACCTCTAATCTCTGCTTCGGTAGTTGTCATTGATGATATTTCTACATATTACACAATTTCGGTCAAGGAGAATACCCTTAATTACGGGGATTTATTCTCTAATGTAAACTCGGAAAATGAATCTTCTCGGAATGCAAGTGTTTGCGGATGGACGAGTAGTTTGCATCCACCAAATTTGGAAGACTCAAATCCTATAACATTCAGTCGACACTCCATCGGCAAGAAGGCCACCACCTTCTCTAATCATTGTCTGCTAGTCTCATGTCATCATATTTTTTTTAAACTACATATCATATTTTTTTTGCGTAATGTTTTGGGTGAACACCAACTTTTTCACCTATTCACTCGAAACGTTTCGCACAAAATATGATGTAGCATACCAAAACAAATATTTACAATGTGGGCATGTTTTGCATTGAATTTGTGCCCGAAAAACCCAAAGAAATGGGATTAAAGAAATATTTATGCTCTTGAACCTGAATGAGATAGCACTAATAAAGAACTTTGAAAATATTATTTACTCATCAACACAGCTAGCAAGAAGATGTCGACTATTATGTAGTAAATTTGATCGATCCAATCAATTAATAAAAAAAACGAGTCTACTTATATGGCAGTATCTGCCAATGTTTGCAACAAATTTACAACCTCGGTTAGCTCGGACCTGTGTGACTCGAACCTGTGTGACTGTTTCAAGCTTGGTTGAAGGCTTGGTTTTGGACAAAAACAGTGGTTATACGGTGGGTTCAGATTCTGGAATAAATTATGTGGAGAGGCTCAAAGGTGCTCGGACCTGTGGCTATCCTGTGGTAGCTTGAAGTGTAATCTTGGACTATATTATAGTCATCTGGAAGCTGCTGGGAAAGGTGTAGTCTTGTAAAAGGTTTAGTTGAAGCTCGGACCTATTGAACTGTGGTGTAAAAGGTAAAAAATCAGAACACTAACCTCGATGTGTGAACAATCATCACTTTATCTCGGGCTACAGTTGGATAGACCTCACCACATTGAATAAGTGTTGTCTCAGACCTATGACAGATCGGAGACACATGGAGTAAGGACAAATTCGATTTATTGAACAATTAAAGAATTCGGACCTGATATCACTCTGGACTCAACTTCCCGTAATCAACATTTAAAGAACAAGACTTCTTTGATATATGTTGCTCTGTAGCACCACTTACGGACAACGTGCCATTTTTTTGGGCAACATTATTTGTGGGTAGCTGGTGGCAATCTTTGAGAATTTGTTGGAGTAGTTTGGAAGGCTATTATTTGGAGAACTCGGACTTAAGGGATAGTCTCTTGGAGAAGACTTTGGAACCTTTGGATTATAGTCTTCGAGCAAACGTTGATAAGAACTTAAAGAAGTCTTGAAGCAAACTTGAGGACTTGAAGCGATTCTTGGAAGTGTATTGAAGGCGGATGTAAGAGACATTTGTTGAGATTGTGCGGATCTATTGAGGACGAGTGAAGTCAAAGCCCCTCTCGGTATTTCCAACGAGTGAGGTTGTATATTACCAAAAGGATAACACATAAAATAAGGTAGTTTCAATACCCTAACCAGGGTCGAGTATTACCTACGCTGTCGAGATTCATCTAAAAAGAGACACATAACTGTGACCCAAAAGGTATATTCAAAACTCTCGGTATTTTTGCTAGGGATAGAACATTGTTTGTCTTTGTCTTATGTCAAAGCTTCATGTTCCCTAATCTTCTGTTCTTGTGATAGCGAAGGTTGGGCAAAATTTTAGTCATTGTAAATATAATGATTGGACAGTGTTTGAAAAATCATAACAATAATGTAATTATAATTCATGACATCTACATGGAAAGAAAATTTGTGCCCTAGATTGTGGGGCCCTGGGGAAAATTTCTGAGTGAGTTCTAGTTTTTTGAATGATGGGAATATCGAGCCCTAATCTGAGCAGAAAATAGTAATTGAAGAAGCCTCCTAGGACCTCAGATTAGTCTTTGTAAGTGCTTGGTAAGGGTGATTTTCTAAGGCTAATAATTGAAGCCTAATCTGGAAAAGTTCTAATTCAAAAGAAAAGAACTACAACAGAGGAGACAGTGAGTCATTGGATTGGTAAACAATATGAAAGCATGCTTGAAACATTGCGGCTCTGAATGTATAGAGGCATGAAGAAGACAACGCTCGTTTGAGATTACTGTCCTGAAGAAGTCATTCTACCCTCCTGAAGAATTGAACTCCTCATCTAATGTGAAAAGATTTGTCTACATGAAAATTCTGTGGTAAATCTGACCCTAACATTTCAAAATATTTCAATGGAATAAACATTAAAGGATATCACCCTTTTCTTGTTTTATGCCATCTCAGATCTATGAAATAACGTTTATCATCTCACAACAAAAAGCTCATGACCTTGCTCTCAGTCTCCTACAGTAAGAAGAGTATTTGCTGACTTGTGGAGATAGTATGAGTCTCACTGAAATAAGAACAATGGCTTCAACGCACATATATATTTATATATACATACACATGAATCTGATCTACTTGAGCCTGTGGAGAATTTTGATTTACAGTTGCAATACTGTAATTAAATACTTTTATACCAAAACCCTAGGAAATTCACATCAGTGAAAGTTTGGTTACATTGAAAAAAAAAAGAGGAAAGTTTCAGACATGGAAATCATTTTTTGAAATTCATCTTGAAGCCATGTATCAACCTCATTGAAAGAAGCTATAACCACCAAAAACACAAATAAAATAGGTGAAGCTCGACTACTTAATAATACTTACTAATCAGACCACATTAGAACATCCTCTTTATCTATTCATTCCTCAATCCATCAATCCTTACCTCATTCATTGGTGAAGCCAGCGATCCCAGCCATCATCCCACGAAGACCTGTCTATTTTTCTACTTGACTGGCGGGATTTTCACCATAGTGGCAATATTAATTGAGCCTCTTGGATGACGGTGAGCAGGTAAAGGCTGAAGGACAATGACAAATTAATATAGTTTACTATAGCCAAATTCGGAGTTCTTGAACATGTTTTCTGCTCCGAATTGCAGCGAAAGCCCCAAATCAGGAGAAGAATATTTCAAATAAAGATCAAAAAAGAGTGAACCCAGATCTGATATAATAAGTTCGGGTTAAAAATCTAGTGGAGTGGATAGAAGAATTGAATGTGAAAGAAGGGTATGGAATCTGCGGCAAAATCATACAAATTATGAACAGAGAAGGAGCACCGAACTCTGTCCTAGACCTGGCAAGGACAATATCGGCGGGAAAATAAATTTTAATAGGTCAATTTAAATTTTATAGTAGCCACCAAATTAGATTTTAATAGGTAGTCAAATAAATTGCTATGGTTGGTTAGGTTTTCATCAAGTTTTATTTTTATGTGACTAAAAATAATGTTAAAGTAATTAGAGTATTAATCAAAATTATATTATACTTTTCTAATATAAGTAAGAATCCTAATTAATAAAAATTATATTATATATCTCTAATATAAATAAGAATGTTCATATAAAGAGGGAAAATGAACATGAGCTCGGAAATATCTATCAACCTTTAAGGTAGTGAAAATTATCTTTAAATCTATGAATAATGTTATCAATAAATTTAAGTAGGTATAGTTAGTTTCTTATTTTTGAGGAAGTTCATTTAGAGCTTAAAAATACCCAATTAGAAGGCCTTCACATGTGTTGTTAAGAGATACATGGGATAAATTTTGATGAAAGGAATTAAGGGGTACAATAAGACCAATGTATAGCGTCTACTCAAATCACCAAGAATATATCCAAACCATCAAGATGACACACTTCTCTGAGAAAAATTATGAAACACCATGGAATAACTCAGATTAAAATTTATAATCAACCAATCAATATTTAGAACATAGTGTTTAAGTGAACACAATAAAAATAGTACCCATTGGACATAATATCATATACACATGGATCATACATATCCAACTAAATGTGGTAGCTAAAGGAACTTCTACTTGCACATAGTGTCCTAGATGGCTAAGGCAAGGTGTCATCAAACGAATGATACATTCATGAATTACATATAGATCCACATGCCTTAGATGAAAAATGATCAATGTAACAAGAATCGTAGGGGTTGACATGACAATCAAATTTTAAAATATCCTCTAAAATTCCATATAGAAAATGGGGTAACATATCCTATGACATCCAACTTGTGATATATGGTGGGAAAACCTTAAAGTATATCTGAAGAAAGATGTATTGTTGAGGTCTAGGTCAAGAAGAGGTACAATGCCTCACTAATTTGGTAGTTGAAGAAGTTTAAATCTTGGTTTGTCAATTTGGCCCTAAGTAGGGAGGGCAATATAGAAGGAGGTGACCCCCTTGGAAGAGTTCTAAAGGGGAAGGGCACATAAGGCCTTATATAAAGATCTAAATCCAAGTACCTCCCTCATAAAAAGTTCTAGACATGTATTTAAAGAATGTAGATAATGACTCGTCCAAATGTTGATAAAGACAATAGAACATCCCCTGAATCTCATAATAAATGGGGGCATCTACAAATGGAAATGCTAGTAGATGTTATTAAGAAGAGGAAGGTCATTATGATTCGTTTCAACTCGACACAAATGTAAACCCAATTTGAACGCACCAAGGGAGATATGAAGGGTAGCATCTGATACTCTTGAGTGTATGTGGTTAAACAAAACGTCCCCCTTTCATTTGCATGAAGTGTTCCTGATACAAATCCATGTTACAGTCAAGGCCCTAAAAAGATGAAGTCCAAGTACATTGAATGTATTGTCTATAAATAACCTCTCTAACAACCTGACACAAACATATAATGATTTCATTTAAATTTGAGGTGTAAATCACTTGAATTTTGTTACAACTTTAATCGCTCCCCAACAAAACTGTGCCATGCTTCCTTGTGATGAAGCTTCAACCCTATTGGAGAAAAACCTCACAATGTAAAAGGAATTTAAACATGATGTAACTTTAATAGTGCCCCACATTCACCCTTTTGCTCACTACCCATGGCTAATTTGAGGTTATTTCAAGTAGACAAAGTTGAAGAGAGTCACACAAAGCTCTTCTAAGTTACAAATCTAAAGAGAAAAAACTAGTGATGTATATGTGGTTGCTCAACCTGGGTTGTATGGAAAATCTTGGCTGAGAGTGTTTACCTTTCCGTGTCTTCAGGAAAGTAGGTTGTTCGGTCACATAATAAGATCATAACTACATGTAGGTGATGGTTCTGTAGTAAATTCTTAGCCTTATCTTCAAAATGGCTAACAGAGAGGATCGGGTTTGAATACAAGATATAATTTGATGAATTTGGAGATTTAGAGTTGAAGAAAAAATTGTGGTGATGTTTGGATGGGTGCTAATTTGTAGGGTTTTCCATTTTTATAATATTCTTTGTTGTGCTTTCTCCCATGCTACCTAGTTGCTTTCATGTTTCCCTAGCATTTTAACTTTTTCGATTTCTATCTCTCTATTGTTTCTTGCCCCATTTGAAATGTCATCCTTATTTGGTAGGTGTTTTCTTCAATATAGTGTGAATATTTTTCCATCACACAGCTTCTATGGGGTTTGTCTACGCAAATAGCTTGTAAGGTCCATTCATCTGGGTATTTGATGAAATGAAATGATTATCGATGATCACCAACTAATGGTACTTGCAGAGATTTACTCTAACAATTCTATAGTTTTCTTGTGCCAACAATTATAGAACATTCTAACCTCATGAATTAGTCTCCTCTATTCTCTTAGCTGATTATATAAGCACTTATTGCTGTTGTCAAAGCTTTTACTCTCTACACCCATTGAGTTGTTTCACTTATTTGTGGACATTAATCTATTTTCATTTCATTTATTCAATTTTTTAGACTGTTATGCGTTGCCTTTGGCCAGTGCCTTCTTTCTTACCTATGCTTTTTCTGCTTAAGCATTCCAGCCAGCCAGAGCAACAAGGGTAGCAGGAGCCACGCAGTCTAGCCAGAGCCCAGCAGGGGCAGCGCAGAGGTAGAAGGAGCCACGCAGGGCTGACGCAGGCCCAGTCAGGGCAGTGCAAGCCCTTCAGGTGTGACATAGGCCCTTACTGAGCAGCGCAGATCTGATGCAGGCCAATTAGGCTGACGTAGGCCCTTATTGTTGTACTTGGATTTTGCATAATAATGAAAAGCCTCCAGAGCTAGCTACATCGGTTTTCCCACATTGGGTTTTTTCTGGGGATAGTTGTCTAGAAAATCTGTGTGTCACTTTTTCTATGAGCATGTTATTCAGTATTTGATCTGTATGTGTAGGTTGCTAGTTATATTTACTATTTACTTCGTTAATTTATTGAATATTTCAAAAATTAACTTGTAACTTAATTCAAGTAGGAGAAGAAAATCAAGATACTGCAATAGGGTTTCTTAGATTAAGAAATTTTCACATTCCCTAGGTCTAGCCCCATTAGGTCACCTAGGGCAATAATTTCCCAGGAATCTAGCTAGAGGAAAACTTGTATCTCCTAGAGGCAGCTGCGTTGCTGGGTGCCCTCACTCTCCTCATAACATGGGCCAATTCCGACGGTGGAATCTCCGGATACCTCAAGCCCTAGCTCTAGGATCAAGTTTTGCCTAGGTGTTCCCAAGGATAGAACCTAGTAGGATCAATTTGAACTATTGAAGTAAAAACACTTGTTTGATCCTTTCCCATCACCTTATCCAGGATAGGAACATCATTGGTTGCTAAATTCCATCCCCGAACCTAGATTGGGTCCACTTGGCCCCATGTGGTCCCATTTGGTGTCAAAGGCCTTTCATCAAGGACCATTTGGGAATCCAAGTTCCCAAATGATTTTAGGGATTGAGAACTTCCTTCATAAGTATTATTCTTCTCCCTCAACCCTTTGATCCCCCTCCTCTCTCCCTAGAAGATAATTCCCTTGCTTAAAAGGAAAGCAAGTCCCACTCTTTATTTTATCTTAGGGAAATGATTTTGAGGGTCACTTCCCACCTTGCACTTTCACCCCACTAATGCATCAACTTCAGTTGGACCCAAAAAATATTAGAATCCCTCTATATGCCTCATATTAGACCCTCAACTCAAATTTCTTGAGCTAACTTGGTCATCATGACTTAATTAACTGACACAAGTTGTTATGAGATGAAATTACAATTTATTTAAGGTAAAAATAAATTAGACGCCCCACATTCCTCACTCCTGGTGCATCAAAATTCCTCACCATGGCCCAAGCAACAGGGGATAATGTTGCCATGCTGAAGAGAAAGGTCTATGTTGCTTAGTTGGAACTCAATGCTGCTAAGCAAAGAATTACAGAGCTAGAATTCCAGCAGCAAGGTGAACTAGACTCAGTTAAAGAGTTCGAAGGGAAATCTCTTAAGATCCAAGAGGAACTGAGTACGGTTCAGAAATAATTCTACAGGAGCATTCAGGGCATCAAAGATAAAACTCCTAAGTTTGATGATTATATAAAGAGGATGGTGCCTGTCAAGGAAGAATTGGAGAATATTCTAGATATGCTAGATGACATCATTCAATGGCAAATACAGTATCCTGATGAGGGGGTAGACATTCCTTAGCTCCGTGACTTGGAGAAAATAATCTTTTTTTCTGAAGCTTGTAAATGTCTCGACAAGGCTAGAGCCTTAGAGGAAAAGGTTGAAAAAGCTTTCAAAATTTGCTTCAAGTTTGGAGGAGAGGTTGATGCATTCTTAAATAACTTCAAGTTGCCGATGTTCTAGTCAAACTTTGGTCCTGTACCTGTGGAGTAGTCCATAGAATAAAAGGAGAGAGTGATAGACAGCTGCAGCCAGGAGATCCAGGCATTACAAGTTATCACTAGGGACAACACAATTTATATGAAGATTTTCAGAATACAATGCTGATCCAAATTAAAAGGAAGGTGTCTCTATTTCTAACAAGGTTTGCATAGGTACGAGGCTATAGCAGTAAGCGACGAATGTTGAGTAGTTAATCTAGGACCTCGGTTAATCTAACAAATTTTTTTTCCCTTTATCTCATAATTTTATAAAAATAATTTCATATAATTTTATAAAAAAAATTGGCAAGATGAGAAGTTTCTATTTCACTCAAAGCCTAAGAGATATTAATTTTTTGGCACTGTGCTCAAATGGGTTTAAAATTCATAAGGTCACAACTCCACTAACAATTACAAGCAACCTCATAACATAAATAAGCAAAGAGAGACTGAATCAAAGAAAACCCTCATATACATACTTAAGTGTCTTGTCGCAGCTTCCAGTTGTAAGTAAGTCCATTGCTGGAATCCATGCAATTTCCTTAATAGGTGCATCATGCATAGCCACAATCACTAGCTGGCCCCTAGTCAGCAATGGCCACATTTTAGCTTTTTTATCACAGCCAACAGAGAAAATAGCAGTGACATCGTCCTTCCATGTCGAGCAGAGAACCTGCATACGAAGAATTACATAATAAAAAAAATTTGAAGCACACTCTGCAACTTCAGTTATGGTTCTTTCCATACGTAATACAGCCCTGGTTCCTGCAAGCATATTACAACTTCTGGATAAAATTCAGAAGAAAAAATAACGGGTACTAGAATTCCAACCACAATCTGAAGCACCTCACTGGTTGGTCATGTGACATTGCTGCTTTTGGCATGCCAGCCCTAGTTTTAAGGACCTTACAACATCTAACGTGTTAATCTAAGTTCCAAAATATAACAGAAGATCAAAACAAAATACCAGTCAAAATAATATCACTATCCCCAAAATCTCATATGAACGAGTCTGCATTTCAGTAAATGGAGATAGTTGAGAACACGATGAAGCGCAGAAGAATTCCTAAATTCACACTTATGATGACCTAAAATCCCTCCTTTCTACCTGTTTAAAGGTCCCTGGAAACCATCGCTGCATAGAATCTCTGAAAGCTTTGTTTTCGCAAAAATGTTTAATGGCCAAAACTGCTGAACCCTCAAATCTCCAGTAACCTTGTGCTCGTGCCTTATCTTTCCCTCCAATTGATAAGCCACCAAAGTTCAAATGGTTAACACACCCGGAAAAGATCAAATGTTATAATTTTTTGACATATGTTTTGTCATATTAAAAATAAATACAACAAGTTGTAAATTTTTTTTACTTAAAAATGTTAGAGCATTACTCTATATTTTTTAAGCATATTTTTTTTCTCATTAAAAAAATAGCTATTGAGGTTAATATAGGGTAAATAGAGCTAATATTTGTAATATAGTAGTAATAATATATTTTTAAGACCTTAGTGAGACCTTAATTGTTTGTAGGACTCTTATTGTGATCTTACCTTATTGCGATCTCATTGTTTGTAGAAATTTTATTGTGATCTTATTGTTTGTAGGACAAAGGACTTGCGTCCGCTAAACTCTACAAAGGTGTACATACTCTACCCCTTTAAATTTGAACCTATGACATCTTGTGAGGAAGCACATGTTCTTAACCATAAAAAAGTTGACAATTTGCTCCAATATTCAAATATTAGGACCCATGGTCATCCAAAGGTAGAAGCTTCTACTAAAAAAAAATCCATAGATAGACCTGAGGTTTGAAGGGGATTTTATTATGAAGAAACATAAATGGAAACATAGAAAAGATATTGCAAAGAGTAGAGTAGTAGAACAAAATCCAAATTCTATTAATGGATGAAATAGAAAATAACTATAAATTGCAAAGTGATACACACTAAGCAGAATGGAGGTAGCTTCTTTATGAAGAGAGATGTGTCAACTACTCTTAATCAAAAGAAAACATTACAAGATGTCAAAACAACCTTTGAACATAAAGTATGATGTCCTAAGATCCAAAAACTCTAAAATCCAAAACCCTAGCCCTAGGAAATGGCGTGCCAAAAATAACGTGGGCCCAAAGAGACTAATTGATATATCAACTTCGTGGGGCTACAACGTTTGCATGCAAACTCCATTTAGGAAATTTTTTGGACCAATACAATCCATACTATGTGTCTTTAGCCTATGACAAATGCCAAAAATGCAAGGGAAATGCCCAAAAAAGGCACCAGAAGTTTGAGACCTAAAACATTATAATATAACTACCAAGACGTGGAATAATTTTGAATCAATGTAACAAGTGGGTGGTCACTAGTATTCTATTGAATCAATTGTCCCCCCTTATGAATAAGTGGTCCATTTTGTGTCAAGTTCCTTCATCAAGTGGGGAAAGTTTTGTTGAATATGGCTCCTAGTGAGACATGTGCACCAAAGTAGGAACATGAGGTGCCTATGAGAGGTGGAAAATATGGTTGAAGTAGCTCCACATTAAGTATAAGGTTCAATCCAAAGAAAATGGAATTTTTTATTTAGAAGCATCTTCACCCACAACCTTTGTGTTGGTGTAAGGCCTATATCATAATGGAGAGTCAGGGGGAACTTCCAATGGGATCTTAAGAGGTATTCTTTATACAAATGCAACCATACCTTATCTCCCACCCTAAACTTATGTGGCACTCTAATCCAGGTGGATATTTGGTGGCCACCAACATCTTCCACTAACTCAATAGTTCTTTATCTTCTTATCGGTTTTTCTATGGTTTTTTGGGTCTTGAACTTCTACTGTCATTTATAGGCCCTAAATGATGTTTTTTGGCCATTTATGGGTCCAGAGGTTTTTATGTCATTCCATAGGGTTAACCAAAATTTGTAATCCTAAATATATTTCTTTCAGATGGACTAATTGTGTTCCCCAAACAGAGATTTTATGCAAAAGTTGCACCACTAGGAAGTTGATTCTAGGGTTACAGTTTTAAACCTCTGGGGTTCTTTCTTTTATGTTAAAACATATGATGAAACTAACATAAACAATGAACAAACTATGCATTCATGACCTACAAGCACCTTCATCACAACATGTTTGTAAAATTGAACAACCTGTATCGGGAAAGCTTGAGCAAGATTAAAGCTTAGAAACAAAGCATGAAGAATGAGGAACCATGTTTTCGTCTTCAGGGAAAATGTAGATGCGGGCAGGGAGGGAACCCTTGCTCTCTCTGGTGGTAAAAGGTAAATGTTAGTGTTGGATTTTTGTTAAAACAATCTTAGCCTTTGCCTGTCATTCTATGGAAGGGACTATGCTATTTTAAGTGTATAATTTTTATTAATATTGTATCACCATATTTTATGGAAAGTTATTTGAAAAAGGTCAGTTTTTAGTAATTGTTTTTATTGTATTCTATAATCAAAATAGAGTGACAGCTAATTCATTAATTTTATTTAATTAAAATTAAATTATTTGAAATGATTCATTCGCAGGCCATTAAAGGGTGGACTTTCACTATTGCAAGATATTTTTTTTATTGCTTAGTTAACTTATTTCCTTGTGTACAAGGAAAACAAGCTTTTAGTCAATAAAAAACAATTCTAAATCTTATTATATGACCAAATTAAATTCTTTATTGCCAAAACATGTTCTCGATGAGGTTTCAATATGGTTATGCTTGATGTCAATTCAATTTATCTATTTTAAAGAAAACCCACACTATCACCAAATTTAATTCTTTAATGCCAGAGCATGTTCTCGATGAGGTTTCAATATGGTTATGCTTAATGTCAATTCAATTTATCTATTTTAAAGGCAAGCCACGCTATCAAAATTTAAATGGAGCTCGAGGTATAGTTTTTATAAATAGGAAAAAAAAAATATTCATTTCAATTTCATATATATGAAGCATTAGAAAATGATAAAAAAGAAATTAGGCTGTCAATTAGGTTTAGCTTGGGTGGTTAAGAGGAGTTGTTATCGTCATTGTCTAAGGTCAATATTACTTGTGATGTGTTTATTCATTATGTAGGTTTTGCATTATCTTTTGAATTTCCAACTCAACCTTTTGAATTCATCCATTCTACCATGACTCATTTCCATTTAGTTTGCATTCAAATCATTCTTATGTTATTATCAATTTTTTCTTAAGAAAATTATGGAATGTGTTGGTTGCATCTTGGTGCTAAAAAATATGGTCTTATGGGTGTATTTATTATATGGTGAACAATAGATTATATGTGTTGTGTATGGAAATAATTTTGTTTCTTATAGTCCTTAGTATGTTGAACTATGTTTAGTTGTTCTTAGGTGTGATAAAAATGAATTTAGACACCACCTCTATTTTAGAATACGAGTTTTCTAATATACAAAATCCCTCAATTCTCCAACATGGTATTAAAGCAAATGGTTTGAGATGTAGCGTGTTGCCTACAAGTCTCATGCAAGTTGTAGATGCTCTTAAAAAGTCAGATTTGTTGAGTGGATTGGTTCAAGGTTTCTAATTACAAACTAATCTAGGATCAAATCAATGGGTCAAATTATGAGTTTCAAGCTAGATCTTATAAATTTTAATATACACAATTATGGAATTTTGGCACAAGATATGGGAACATTTTTGAAGAGTGAAGAGTTATAGGACTTTACGAAAATGATGGTTCTTATCCAAGGGACAACTAATAAAATTTTTTCATCAACAGGAAAAAGGATGAGGCTCTAGGAGTCATAATGTTGAAGAATGTAACTAGGTTCGGTCTTCATTATTAATGTATTTGTCAAAATAACTTATTATTATTCGACTTATTAAAGCATGGGTTTCATGGTTGGGTCGTATTTAGATTAAGGTCCCAATTGTGGACGTCTAGGTTAGTTGTTACAAATTTAAATTGATCCAATTTTTGGGCTTTTAAATCGTGTAACATTAGGTTGTCAAAAGGATCCTCCATCAATTCATCTTCTTCAAGGTCATCATCCTCGAAATCTACTTCAAATAAAACCCTCATGTCAACTGATACAAGTCATCAAAGTTGCATCCTTAAGTCGGCTTCAATCAGACTTCAAGTCGGATCAAATCAAGACACAACACTTCACACTGTCATGTCGGCTCAATAACTATGGCAAAAAACTATATATACAAGGGTATAATTTTCATTTATACCACAGAAGTTTGGAAATATCTGAAGTTTCAGGGCACAGATACTGTTCGGATCATGATCACAGGTTCGGTGTTGGAGGATAAGGTCTCGAACATATTAGAGAATTTTGGTACCATTTATGCTATGAATCGGGTAACTTCCATGATATGATGTTGCAGCAAAATAGTGCCTCGGTTTCAAACAGATCTACCACAGAATCAGTGTTATGTTATGATACTCAATTCAATTAATATGCTCGGTTATCTTAGTTATGGTGCTCAATGATATGATGATGCTCGGTGATCTCAGTAATGAGGAATAATGAGTTAGTTGTTAAATGGGTTGGGGGTTAAGGGAATATTATGCATTTAGAGGTTAAGGGGTTAATATTATGCATTTAGAGGTTAAGGGGTTAATATTATGCATCTATAGGTTTATGGTTTAGGGGGTTAAATGAGTTAGGGGTTGGGAAGTAGGGTTTAATGGGTTAGGGGTTAAGGGGTTATAGGTTTAGGGTTTAGGGGGTTAAATGGATTAGGGGATTTAGCAGTTAAGGAATTTTGGGGTTAGAATTTAAGGGCTAATGGGGTTAGGTTTTATGGGGTTAGATGGGTTAGGGGTCGGGAATTAGGGTTAAAGGGTTTAAAGGTTTATGGTTTAAGGGGTTAGGGGTCAAGGGTTTATAGTTTTAGCATTTAGGGGGTTAAATGGGTTAGGGGTTTACTAGGGGTTTAGGGGCTTAAATGGGTTAGCGGTTAAGGGTTTAGGGGTTAAGGGTTTAGAGGTTTATGGTTTAGGGGTTAAATGGGTTAGGGGTTTAGAGGTTTAGGGGGTTAAATGGGTTAGGGGTTGGGAATTAGTGTTTAAGAGGTTAGGGGTTTAGATGATAGTTTCATTGGTCTCTGTTTGTGCACAATAGTTGCTTATTCTTTGTGTCTAAATGTAACAATTTTGTAAGTATTGTTGCTTGTTGCCATGTCTTATTTATTTATTAATTTATAGTATCTGTTAGCCATTGCTTTACATTTATTGATGAAAATTTCTATTGCAATCAAACCAAATGTATGTTCAATATCCAGTTTCAAACTCAGCCACAGTGTTGTCACACAATTTAAGTCTAGAGAATGGCCATTTGATGAAGTCTTAATAACCAGACTACACCTCATGACTACTCCAGAAAATCTTAAGTTCGAGTGTCCCACATTCATGAGAAATTTAGCTCTTATACTCTCGCTCCACCTGACTGTGTCCTGGAAATACCCTTGTTTATTGCAAAAAAATCCTAATGTTGTCGACCTTGTCCCTTAATAGACCAAGGAAACATAAGTGACTGAGAGGAATGGAAAGCACTACAAATTTGAAGAGAGTACAAAATATAGATGGTTTAAAAAATAATATTGAAGAATGTAGCAGTGTTGAAACAACTAAAAGTTCTTCCAAACAAATAGTTGATAATGCGAAACCTTCTTCTGTACCAGTCAAGCAAGACTACATTCATGTGAGAGAAATAAGAGGCCAAGTGACTAATAGGCATAGCCTGGAATATAGGGCATGGTTCCCTCTTTTTGATTAAATATTTGATCTACATTTTGTCTATCGAATATTAACCATTTTAACCTTGCCAACAAGGTGGAATTAGCCCAATCGTAGGTCCTGATATGTCATGATATATATTAACTCTAAATATATATGAGAAGGAATAATAAAGAAATAGATTGATAGAGGTGGCAATACAAGGGGAGTCACAAGGGAGAGATGGAGATAAACGAAAGGAGAGGGGAGAGAAGAAATGGAGAGAGAGAGAGAGAGGGAGAGGAGTGAAAGAGGTAGAGAAGGGTAAGAGAGGGAGATAGTGACACAAAGATGGAAGGGGCGCATAAAGAAGGATAGAGGGAGGGATATAGTGAGAGGATTGGAGGGTAGAGAGAGAGAGAGAGAGAGAGTGAGAGTGAGGTAGGAGAGAAAGGGAGAGAGAAGAAGGACAAGAGATAGGAGTTAAGAGAGAGGAACCAGTATCATAGAAGAAACAATATGTGACCAAATTACTCTATATGGAGATGGGAGATAGGGGCACCCTACCTACCTACTAAATGTCTAAACCAAATGTGGTGTAAACATCTGAAATGGTGGTCGATTATACAAGGAGAGGATTTTATGAGGAGGCACTAGATTTTTAAGGCATGATATGCAAAAAACAAGTACCGAACCTAACCATTTCCAATGACCACACATATACAACAGTGTGAATACAAAGGGAGTGTGAATTGAGATTTCTAAGTACTGCTCCTATAAAATAAAATAAAAGATCGATTAAGTAAAAAGCAGATATAAACTAAACTATACTAGAAATGATTTTTGTATTATAGTAGAATGAAATGGAAGAGATGAGCTGTGATGCAAAAATATGCAAATACTATTGAAAACAAGAGAATACCCTCAGAGAATTAAAAAATCCTAACAACAGGATTGAAATTTAGTATCTGCCTATCAAAATTTCAGTTTTGTTCGAGCAGAAATTGAAGGATGTAAATTCAAGAGTGCAAACATAGCATGTACAATGGATTAAAACAACAAATATATTAGGCCCACTCTACACAAATCTGCAACCTGAGATTTCTGGATAAAAAGAGCAGGCTCCAACAGCAATTGCATAGAAGCCTTTATTACTCAAATAGAAGAATGTCACAACAAGTTGTCATCTCACAAAAGCTCCTACTACAACCCGCAAGCTAATAGTACTCACTCTTATTATATATTTCTACAAATTTCTAACTAGTGTGCCCATCCTTTTCATTTATGAGTTAAGAGAAGGTGTTGTTAGAAAACAAGCTAATGATAGCGTTAGTGGTGCATCTCCCTTGAGCATGAGAAACTCCCTCATAACTTTGCCTTGTATGCAAGGCTTTTCTTTTAAATTAGTGCATTATCATAGTAGATATAACTCCTCTCCTGAAGGTGCCTCATTCCATAAGTGTGCACTCATGAATGCACCTGAGATGATGGTGTTAATATCCTCAACTAGTGTGCCATACTTGGTGGGTGTGACCCAACAACTAATTCATCTATCCTCGAAGGTCTCGTTATAAGCTTTTAGCTATATTTAAGAATCTTTTTGACTGGTGTACCACAATCTAGCTCTGCAATCCTGGTGTTGCTCAACTTCTCAAGGCTGAGGTGAGACCAACTCGGACCAACTAGGTAATCTAACACTCTTAAGATTTTTTTTTTTTCCAATAACCCAAGATTCTCCCCCAACTTGTCAAATTTCGCCTTTGTTAGGAGCTTTTTCAAACTATTAACCATATGCAACTTTATCAGAATGTCGTCCAACACTACTAACTCCCTAATGAACTTGGAATCTTAGGAAATTGTATTGAATATCAATTTGTTTGAAATGGTCATGACACATTGGATTTTCATAGATCTTGATGTAACTTTGATTCTCAGAAGAGAGAATATTGGGCTTCAAAAGCTCATTGGCTGACTTTACAATCAAGTTGCAAATCTAGATAGCTTCATAATAAGTATATGAAACTGCCATATACTTTGCTTTACTGGAACTGAATGCAATTGTTGCTTTCTTCTTGTTGATTTAATAAAAATGATTTATAAAATGATAATGATGATGTTTAAAATGAGCCTTATGATGGTCTATTTATACACATTGATTGTTCACAAGGTGTAGGGGTATGTTTATAACATCACTGCCCTTGAAAGCTTTGTCTTGAAAGCACAGTAATTAGAATTTTCTTTAGTTAAGCACATTTTTGTGGTGGAATGAAGTTTATCAAATATCTATTTATACTTTGTAGAGGTTTGACTTTGTTTGTCCTTTTAGTGTTGGTGAGGTTTTTTTGTATTTTTTGCATCATAGTCTAAAGTCTTTTGACCTAATTGTTTAACATGAAATATTTATGCTTATTGGAAATATATTTTAAATACCTGCATGATCAGGAAACTATTATGGTTTATTAAATTACTAATTAGGTACTACAAAATTAAGAGGATGATGTTGAGAGGGCTTGCCTGGGTGACTCTAGGAGCAACCCAGAGGTGGTCAGACAAATCTCTTCTAAGTTACAAATCTGAAGAGAAAAAACTAGTGACGTATATGTGGTTGCTCCACCTAGCCTGTATGGAAAATCTTGGCAGATAGTGTTTACCTTTCCATTTCTTCATTAAAGTAGGTTTTCTGATCACATAATAAGATCACTACATGTAGGTGATGGTTCTGTAGTAATTTCTCATCCTTATTTTCAGAATGGCTAACAGAGAGGATCAGGTTTGAATACAGGATATAATTTGATGAATTTGGAGATTTAGAGTTAAAGAAAAAATTGTGGTGATGTTTGGATGGGTGCTAATTTGTAGGGTTTTCCATTTTTATAATTTTCTTTGTTGTGCTTTCTACCATGCAACCTAGTTTCTTTCCTATTTCCCCATTTTAAATTTTTTGATGTGTATCTCTCTATTGTTTCTTTCCCCATTTGAAATGTCATCCTTATTTGGTAGGTGTTTTCTTCAATATAGTGTGAATATTTTTCCATCACACAGCTTATGTGGGGTTTGTCTACGCAAATAACTTGTAAGGTCCATTCATCGGGGTATTTGATGAAATGAAATGATTATCGATGATCACCAACTAATGGTACCTACAGAGATTTACTCTAACAATTCTATAGTTTTCCTGTGCCAACAATTATACCACATTTTAAACTCATGAATTAGTCTCCTCTATTCTCTTAGCTGATTCTATAAGCACTTATTGTTGTTGTCAAAGCTTTTACTCTCTAGTCCCATTGAGCTATTTCAATTATTTGTGGACATTGATCTATTTTCATTTCATTTCTTCAATTTTTCTGACTGTTATGTGTTTCGTTTGGCCAGTGCCTTCTTTCTTACATGTGTTTTTTCTTCTTAAGCATTCCAACCAGCTAGAGCAACAGGGGTAGCAGGAGCCACGCAGTCTAGCCAGAGCCCAGCAGGGGCAGCAGAAGCCACGCAGGGCTGACGCAGGCCCAGTCAGGGCAGCGCAGGGGTAGTGTAAGCCCTTCAGGTGTGATGCAGGCCCTTACTGAGCAGCACAGAGGCCGACATAGGCCAGTTAGGCTGACGTAAAGGGATTCAGAGCAGCGTATTACTGTCGTTTTTATTTCTCTGTTGGGTGAACCAATTTTGGTGCCCAGGATTGCTGTACTTAGATTCGGCATAATAATGAAAACCCTCCAGAGCTAGCTGCACTGGTTTTCCCACATTGGGTTTTTTTCTGGGGATAGTTGTCCAGAAAAATCGTGTGTCACTTTGTCTATGAGCATGTTATTCAGTATTTGATCTATATGTGTAGGTTGCTAGTTGTATTTACTATTTACTTCGCTAAGTTATTGAATATTTTAGAAATTAACTTGTAACTTAATTCAAGTAGGAGAAGTAAATCAAGATACTGCAATAGGGTTTCTTAGATTAAGAAATTTTCACATTACCTAGGTCTAGCCCCATTAGGTCACCTAGGGCAACAATTTCCCAGGAATCTAGCTAGAGGAAAACTTCTATCTCCTGGAGGCAGCTGCGTTGCTAGGTGCCCTCACTCTCCTCAGAACTTGGGCCAATTCCGACGATGGAATCTCCAGATACCTCAAGCCCTAGCTCTAGGATCAAGTTTTTCCTAGGTGTTCCCAAGGATAGAACCTAGTAGGATAAATTTGACCTATCGAAGTAAAAACACTTGCCTAATCCTTTCCCAACACCTTGTACATGATAGGAACATCATTGGTTGCTAAATTCCATCCATGAACCTGGGCTGGGTCCACTTGGCCCCATGTGGTCCCATTTGGTGTCAAAGGCCTTTCATCAAGGACCATTTGGGAATCCAAGTTACCAAAGGATTTTAGGGATTAAGAAATTCCTTCATAAGTCTTATTCTTCTCCCTCAACCCTTCAATCCCCCTCCTCTATCCCTAGAAGATAATTCCCTTGCTTAAAAGGAAAGCAATTCCCACTCTTTATTTTATCTTAGGGAAAGGGTTTCGAGGGTCACTTCCCACCTATTCATTGACCTATACTCTACAAGTGACTTCCTAAACTATTGAGACTCCACCCATCGGTGAAATTCCATGAAGAGCAAGGAGCCTTAACTGTTTTGGCAATGGGCTAAGCCTCCATCATTTCCCTTGTCCTAGCAGTTGCCCTCTTAGGAACCCCTTTTAGATCCACTACTAGTTTGAGTGGTAACAAGTTGTTCACAATTCCATTTGTGAACAACTCTTTGGTATGCCCACTTTTTCCATACTACAGCTCGAAGATGAGAAGTTCAAGGCTATGGAGGCTTCCCTTCTTCTCACTCAGTCAATCCTCTACAATATAGTGAACTAGGGCTAGTTGGTTGGCCCAATTGACTGTTACTTTAGTCCTTCAAAGTCTGCACATCCTTAGGCCCTACACACCTTCCCTTCTACCAATTTTGTTGTCCTTCACTAGAACAAGAATCATGGCTCTTCTTTGACAGTAACCTAACAACCCTCCAACTATACTTGGCCTACCATCAATCTGCCCAACCACAGTCAATTATTTTTACTGATCTAGGGCCCACAATATTGTCTTCATCTAGGGCTTTTCAAATCTGCCACCTAACAATGGTTTGATTCCTCTCAAGATCACTGTTCTTGTGTATCGACAACTATATCTTTGTTGTCCAATATATTAACAAATAAGACCTACTCCTCTTATCATACTTATAACAATCTGTAGATGATTGAACTAGGGTCACAAATCAGCCACTAACAGTCCATTTACTAATTTTTTATAGGTTTCTTCAGATCTTTGTCTAAAACTTTATGGAAATTCCACCAAAATCAACTCCTTTACATGTCAATCCATTCTTCATATGGCACATTTCTTCTACATGCTCAATCTTCTGCTCAGGTTCCACCCTCCTTTGGATATGTTGTCTCCACACATACTGAATCTGCAAACCATCTTCCAGATCTACGGTCTTTATTGCAGAAATAAACCTCGCTCTAAGGGTCACAACCCATCTTCTTCTACGCAAATTTTTCACAGTCTTAAGGTCATACCTTATGAACTAAACATGCTAGGAAAATGTCCTAACTAGGGCATTATATTTATGTACTTATAATTGTTGTAGAACAAACCCTATCCACACATAGAAGAAACATGACTCTTGCCTCCATAAGAGACTCGACCTAGCTCATATGGATCCATAGATTCTGAGCATTTCTTTGACTAAATCTTGACATGAACTTCAAATCTCAATGTCGACCCTCAAAATAGGGTTAACTCAGTCAATATTACGCCTGCGTCGACTTCTGTTATGGCTCTAAATTACAGTGCAAGCCCTCCTCCATTTATGTTGGTCTTTATCACAGACCTTGCAGCCTACTAACCACCACAAGGAAAGATGGTATCAACCCTCTCTTCTATTTCATGTAGAAAATCTAACCAACGGGATTCAATCTGATCTTGTAATCATGTACTAAAAGAATATACTAAATCCTTCCTACAATTTGTGTAAGCAAAACACAATCGCACAATCACATATAAGTAAGAGAAAAAAGTTATCAATCACACAACACAAGATGTATCTGGGGAAGCAACTGCTCAAAACCCTCTATCTCTATTTTTTATTAAGTCAAGGAATCATGAAACAACACAATGCTTAATCTCTCTTGAGATTCTCTAGCACTCTGCCAATTGTCTCCTGCTGATCTAGGAAAAATCGGTCTAGTACTTAGCCAATTCTCAGCCTTCCTTCAACCTGCCTTGCTCACACAATTCCTATGGAATTATCTCCATATTAATTAGGAAAATCAACCTTCCTTGATTGCGAAATCCATCATGGCATCCCAATGACTTTATAATTTCACATGGGAAATTTTCTATAAATAAAACTAATAGTTATGTTCCTCTGAACTGTGTTACAGTAAGGATCAAGGGTATTTTTATTATTTAAAATAAGATAAAACCCTAAACAACCAAAACCCTATCCTGAGGAGATGTAACACCAAGAGTTTATGGGCCCCGTTGGGGTTAGTCGGGTAGCCAACTTCTTAGGGTCGTAACTTGGTCATATGATCTTCGTTTGACGCACATGATACCTCGTTAGAAAGATCTGCCCGAGGACTAGAACTACTGATATGATTTCTATGAAATCACCAAACCTTTCATGCCCAAACATCATCGTTTGGGGCCTCAAAATGGCTTCAAAATTTTAGGACCCGAAAAACAGACAAAAATAGTAAATTGTGCTATAATTAAACAAACTGAAAAACTGAAAGAGACAATGGCGAGGGCCCAAGTAGAATAGGAGGGTGCCACCAATATCCACCTCGATCACCTTAAATCGAATTTCTTGAGCTAACTCAATCATCATGATTTAGTTAATTGACACAACTTGTTATAAGACGAAATTACAATTTACTGTCCAATTTATTTAAGGGAAAAATAAATTAGACGCCTCACATTCCTCACTCCTGGTACATCAAAATTCCTCACCAGTGTGCGTGATTCTTTTTTTGTCCTTTCTAGTCACCAATTTCACTATTTATTGTTGCAAATTTCAAGACTCCCTCTCAAAAAGAAAGGAATTCAATCTATACCCATCCGATACCTTTGGAATGTTCTACATGCTACACTTATCTAGTGTTGTTTGCACCTACAAATTCTGAAACTGGATAGCCTCTGAACAACTGAATCAGTATAATGCATCTGTCATCAGGGTCTTCTAACTGCTGCTAGCTACTACACCTGTCTAGTACTGGATTCTCTACATTGCTGCTGACATCTGCATCCGTGCCCTTTGAACTATTGTTAACTCTATTTGTGCTCTAGTATTTGACATTTGTCACTCTGATTTTTGTCTTGCTGACATATGACTACATCAATCTAACTGATCCTTCCTACTACTACTGTACTGTGGGCTCCTCATAGCCAGGTTCGATCCATGAGACACACCATCTCAATGGATCTTGCCCAAATTTCTTATCTTGGGATTATGTCTACACATAACCCCACCGTACACCTCGAGGTATGGTTGCTCCCTCTTCCCATCTGGCTCAAAATTTCCCCCTCATGGAGGTATTTTCTTGAGTGGATGCTTCCACTTGGTCTCCTCTCTGCTTCTCCAATTGTGGCAGCTACTCCACAACCTTTTGAAACTGCCTCTCATGAGGATGCATGTTGAGAGGTAATTTATGCTCCCTCTAAACCACCAAGTCTCTAACTTCTGCCTTTGTCCTCAAAGCTTTGCATGCATCTAGTACCTCAAGTGCATATATTTTTTTGACTCACGCACAGTGTAATTGTCCCGAAGTTACAAAAATTTTCTAAAAAAGAGTTGATTTTAAATCGATGATATCTCCCTCATCCGAGCTCCGATTTGACTTTTTTTTTTTCCATTTGGGTAGATTTTTGCAAGGAATCCAAATAATTTATTTGTTTTCGAAAATTTTACACCAAAATATTCAAATATTCTCTACAAACTCGCCGCCCAAAAAGTTCCTCCTATGATACCATGTAGAAAATCTAACCAACAAGATTCAATCTGATGCTATAATCCTCTCAAACAAGATACTGAATCCTTCCTACAATTTATGGAAACAAAAATCGATCGCACAATCACATATGAGTAAGAGAAATAAATTATCAATCACACAACAACATGATGTATTTGGGGAAAGCAACTAATCAAAACCCCTCTATCTCTATTGTGTATTAAGTCAAGGAATCATGAAACAATACAATGCTTAATCTCTCATGAGATTTTCCAGCACTCTGTCAATTGTCTCTCGTTGATCTAGGCAAACACGGTCTAGTACTTAGCCAATTCTCATCCTTACTTCAGCCTGCCTTGCTCATGCAATTCCTAGGGAATTAAATCCTTATTAATTAGGAAAATCAGTCTTCCTTGATTGCACAATCCATCATGGCATCCCAATGACTTTATAATTGCACATGGGAAATTTACTTTGAATACAACTGATAGTTATGTTTCCTTTAACCTCTTTCTCAACTGGGTATTCCTCGAAACTGACATGCATGCAACTATTAATAGCGAATTATCAGTTATCTGATTGATAACTCATTGTGAATTAAATCTAATTTAATCCAATGGACCTCTCACTAGCTCATCACTCAGTTAGAACTAGTTCAACTGATTTTAACTCATTTAATTGACTTAATTACACTTGCACCCCACTAATGCATCAACTTCAACTGGACCCCAAAAATATTAGAATCCCTCTAGATGCCTCATATTAGACCCTCAACTCAAATTTCTTGAGCTAACTTGGTCATCATGACTTAATTAACTGACACAAGTTGTTATGAGATGAAATTACAATCTATTTATGGTAAAAATAAATTAGACACCCCACATTCCTCACTCCTGGTGCATCAAAATTCCTCACCAGTGTGTGTGCATTTTTTTTTGTCCTTTTTGGTTTCCAATCTCACTGTTTCTTGTTGCAAATTTCAACATTTCAAAATTTGATGCGGCCTTCACACAAAGACACCATTGAAATCACATGCCTAAATTCTCATGAGAAACCTCTCTTAAGCTTGATCTACCAGAAGAGAACCAACAATATGCCATCCTACTTCCTAGTGCAAACCGACCATTAAGGTATGCAACATTCTTCTGAACCCTCACATGATGATCTTTCTCTTGGAGAATGATCATGACCTCCCTTTAGCAACCCTTACTAAGCCCTCGTACTCGACCTAATTTAGGACTACATCTCTCTTCACCCCCTTAATGTGCCAAATAGTGGGAATACATGTCAAACATGCTAAGATGTGCCAAGTGATAAGGCATTCCAAGATGTGCAAGGGTGTGTCAATGCATGTAGAGATATCAAAGACAAAAAAAGAGAAAAATTAGCTTCTGAGAGAGTGTATATAATAGGATGTCTAGGTCATCTCAATTTACCTTTTCAAGAGGGCCTTATTATTTTAATAACACCAGTGTGACTGGTGCCAAGTGCAACGTCTTGGTACATTCTAGTGCACTGCAGAAATATTCCTTTGTTGCTTCTCATCTGCTGTGATTGATCTTTACGAAATAAATTTAATATTAAACCATGCCAAATCATACCAAGGCATCTCAACGTATTCCATGCATGCTAAAACTTTCCAAGCACCAACACGTGCCAAGCACCAATATGTGTCAGGGACTAATGTTATGCATTTTATGAAGTGGAGGGGAATGTTGAAGGGTGCTAAGGTGTGCTAGAGAGTGACAATGCATGTTGATGGGTGTTGGGAGGTACTAGGAAAAAACATTAAGAGAGCACTAGGTAAAAATTCATGGAAGTTAATCAATACGAGGAACGTGTATTGCCAGAGACTAGTGTTAATGGTCAGTGTTAGTTGTCATGCCAAGGAGGGAGTGACAAGGTATGCTAAGCATTGGTAAGGCATGCTACGGAATATAGGCATGTTAAGAATTCCCAAAGTGTGTTTGGGAGTTCCAGGGTGTGCTAATTATATCATGTGCCAATTAATAGTGCCAAGATATTCCAATACATGCTAGGTGCTAGGGATGTGGTGCAGGGTGCCAAAGTATGTCAATATGTGTCAAGGCAATGAAAGGAAGAACCAATAAGAGGGTTAATAAGTCAATAATTTATCTTTTTGAAAAGGGGCATGCTAGGCACACTAATAATAGGTCCCAATACATGCCAAGTGGCATTATTTTCCAAGTGCTAATGTATGTCAATGCATTCAACCAAGGTGTTCCAGGGCATGCTAGGGACTATATGCAGCATGCAAACACATGCTAGGAGAGTTCCATGTTGTGCTAGCGCATGTCACCATGTGCTTGGGTGTCAGTGTCATCACAAGATGTTCTAGGTACAAAGATGTTCCAAGACATGTGGGGTGCTAAGAAATGTTAGTGTGTGCCAAAGCATTAGTTTAAGGTGTGCCCAAATTGTTGAGGATTGTTAGGTCTTTCTCATTAATAGAATTCTCAGAGCTCGATTATGTATTAAATAATATATTTCCTACACACAATAGCAGAACTTTATCTAAATGGAATTTGTAGATAATAAACTTAATATATATGAATCATGTGTTGACTCATAGGAAATCTCTATTCGACTAGTCATTACTTGAGGGAAATGATACATGCTTATTACTTCTTAAAAAATTGACTAACCCTAACCACTATGGCCTTGGACATATTATAAAAAATTCTCCACAATAATGGTATTAAATTGTTATCTTTTGAAAAAAAATATATTAACAGGCACATAACATCATCAAAAACTCATTGGAATGATCAATGATGACGGACATTTTTTGATCGTCACCAAAAGTAACAAAAAGAGCATTGGTGAGGGTCACTAAAATTTTGTCACTAGAAGTGTCACCAAAGAGAGAATTAGTGATGGGACTTTAACGACCCTCACCAAAAGTGAAATGTCTTTGGTGACAGACCATAAAGGACCATCACTATATACACTTACAGTGACGGTTTTTAGTGATCAATGATGACGAACATTTTTTGACCGTCACCAAAAGTAACAAAAAGACCATTGGTGAGGGTCATTAAAAGTTCATCACTAGAAGTGTCACCAAAGAGAGAATTAGTGATGGACCTTTAATGACCCTCACCAAAAGTGTCATTGAAAATGTCTTTGGTGACGGACCATAAAGGACCATCACTATATACACTTACAGTTACGGTTTTTTAATGACCGTCACCATATGTGACATTGGTGACAGACCTTAAAGGTCTGTCACAAGCATGACCCTCACCAATGTGCTTTTTTCTTGTAGTGCAGGTGCCATTAATAAAAATTTCATTGGATATATTCTTGTCTTGTCTATTGGATCTATGGGGTAAATCTTATTTTTCTATTGTTTAATGTCTTCTAATGTATAGATCTAGATTTTTGCAGCATTTGTCTTGATCATCTAACTGCATATCTGAAGATATTAGCGGTCATTTTTGTTGTTAGGGCTGTTTTTTATGCGCACCTAAAGTGGTATTTTTTCGTACACCTCGAATCAGGATTCATACTAACAATAAGGTAAAGACTATTACAATTCTAGATTTCATGATAAGAGAGATAGCAGAAAATAAAAAATAATATATGGACAGCCATCTAATTTGGTGATTTAATAGGTAGTCGATCTTGAGTTTCAACAAATGAACTGAAAGACCAATTTTTTAAATGGCTTGAAGCATGTAAGGTTTTATTCCATTCTCCAAATTTTATTTATTTTTCCTTTTGAATCTTTGAAGTCATAAGAGACACTGATATGGGAAGGTTCATGGCTCTATGGTAATGATGGATTAGCAATAAAGTTGTGGTTTCATTGATTTAATCTGGAACCCATGAGCCATGCATCATGAAACAACTAATATGGGAAGGGTCATGGTTATATGTTATTGTTGTATTAGCAAGAAAGTAGTGGTTTCATGGTTTAATCTAGTGGAAACAAAGTTATTTTTCAGTCCTGAGTCCTAGTTATAGTGTTGCTCCCAAATCTCCTTTTAGCTTCTAGGAGTTGCTTTGGCACTCCCACAGTATGTGACTATTGGACGGTATTTTTTAGTCCCATTGACCTAATTTTTTTGGTCATTCGTAGACATTAATAACATTATATTAACATACATAATGGGAAAGGAAAAGATATTGGGAACCCTGAAGTCTATTGGTATCTTTTTCTCTGTAATATTGTTAACGTAGTGGTATGGAGCCTTTTAGTATAAATGTTTCTAAAAGTGGGTTTTATTGTTGTTAATACATCTACATATTTATATAATTCAACTTATATGAGAGGGAAGTTGCTATAGATCACAAAATATACTTATATGAGCTCATCACAACTACACAATGTTTCCAATCTTCATTAAACAAATTGTTGCTACCTAGACTTATAAAAATATTTTCTTTATCCTTTATAAAATGATATCACTCAACTCAATACATACCTTAAAATATCTCTATATTTTCACTTCACCTACAAATAATATGGATTTTATACAAGATGGGGATATGCTGTCAAAGATAATCAAAAGGCACAATGCTTAGATGGTCTTAACAAGAAAAAAATATTGGGTGTTTTGTAGATATTTTGAATCAATTTCATCCCGCCTTGTTAGCATCAACACATAGAAGTGTTAGAAGCCAAATAAATTACTCTTGTACTAGTCGATACGAAAATTACATCATGGATGTGAATCAAATCTTTAAGCTACACACAATCCTTCCTAATATTCGATAGTTCATCTCTTGTCACAAAATTTCCAAGCATTGGAATGGTTATAGAAACAACCTATTCTTCGTGTTGAGTAAGGTTTGAACCAAAAAAGTTTAGCAAAATACAATCATGTGGATCTCAAAATAAGGCAAAAATAAATCAAGCCAGTAAAGGATATAGAAACTACCATACCAAGAAAAATGCACTGCAAATTCTCTATTGCTACATTTCCTTTTAGTTGACCTTCATTCAAACAATCGTCATGAGTATATAAATGTTGGCACAGAGGATTCTACATAGCCACATGACCATGGTAAATTAACGTAATATTTCTAACACCCCAAGCCAACATATTGAAAAAAAACACATTACCTTCAAAGACAAGTAGTGACTGTAAGATGCATTCTCATGTAAATTAATGGAACCTACCATAATATTACGAGAAGCCTGACACCCAAGTGTACCAACTCCAAGAAGAAGGCATTTTGTAGATGAAAATCATTTCAAATATAGAGATGGTAGAGCACACCATCTAATAAGTTTCAAATTTAGAACTCTTGCTGATATAGCCAACCTAGAAGTAGTGTCACCTATAAGGTAATTAACATATCATTTATCTTATTGATACAAGTAAGCTACTCAAACTAACCTCTTTGGATCCATATAGATTACAAGATTAATCAATCTAGGTCCCATCTTTCCATGTCTATTCAATTCCCATAAAACTACATTATGAATGATTTTGGAATGAATCTAACCTTGACATATCCAAACTTTGACAACTTAGTTTAGGAATGGGAAAAAATTTAGAATAAGTAAACATGAGATGATTTATTTATTTTGTGAGTAATGTTGATTCCCTTTGTGTTTTTCCTACCTGGTGGAGTAGAAACCATTATATCAACAACAAGACATTATTTCAAATATCCAATACCTCCTTTCTCTATGTAGCATAGAAATATGGCCTTTTATAGGCCCCACCTCACCACAGAAAATGGAATAAAGTTGTGAAGTGGCCAAACAAGATTGGTTGGAAGGTGGCATGGGTCATAAAAACCAAGAAGAACCTACAAAGTCATATAGTTTTCAAATTCAAGTAAATAATATGAGGAAACTAAACACCAAGATATGCTTTGCATTTCCATTTTCTAATCAAGAAAATACTTTTCCTTTCAGTGAAATTCAAAGAATATTTAATTTTTCTTATTGTACGAACTGTCATCATAAATTTATTCTACTTAAATAACATGTGTTATATATATATACACAAAAAAGTATTAGTAGCACAACTATGTTAGTATTTTTAAAATAATTTTATAGCTTCGTCAAGAATATTGTTACAAAAAAGTATTCCATGAACTCACCTTCCAACCTTCTCATTGGGATGCTTCACAATCTCTTAATAGTCGTAGTCTAACAACAACATCAGAGATTATGTGAACCAAAAATAAAGGAACACCTACATTTGGCCAAGTCTTGTTTTTGTGTGAATCAATATACGTTTCGATATTAATTAAGGCTTGAGGATACAAGACATCAAGTGAAAACAACCTCAAATATCACACGTTGACCTTCACCAATGACTGCAAGCATATATATTTTTGTTTTATGAAAGGGGGCTTGTGCTAACCTGTAGCTGATGTTGACTAGTGCCATTCATTACAAGCTGCTAATAAGGTGGATTTGGAACTAAAAGTATGATGAAATATTTTTATTAATTATGAAAATATGGAGTAATATTATAACATTGAGATAAAATATTGTTTATAGGTTTCAGGCACAGATGGAAGTGAATGAAAAATTTAGGAAGTTTTGTTTTGAAACTTTCATATACCTATGGTGGTAGAATACTCATGCCACAATTGGTAGAATTTTAGAAATTTGAACATCTGTAGAACTTCATATGTAGTATATATATTAAACAAGATGGCCGCAAACGTATGCATCATGGGTATGTTAACCCAAACCCAGAGTACATCAAGCAAGTACTGGTATATTTCATACTTTGTACCTAGTAGGACAAGAATACTACAAGTATAGGAATACAACACCACATATTGGTGTGTATTGTGACCATCTAGGTATGATAATTGTCACAACATTTTTTGGTCATCTAACCCATTGTTATTAGATGGACCCAAGTACACCATGTAAGACCAATTTTACCCTAAGTAAAATTGCATTCACTATGAAAGTAACTTAGTAAACCACCTTTATTAAGTTGTTTATCATCTAAACATGAAACACCATGAGGAAATATTAAATAAATCTACATTTGTTTGATACTCCTCAAGGAATAATTAGTTAAATAGCAATTTAATTAATATTCCTAGTTATATTTAACCCAAAACAAGGAAATAAATTAGATAAATCATTATTTATCTTCTTATTTCCTAAGAATAATTATTTAAACCTTATTTAAATAATATTATTTGTTGAATATGACTAAATCACCCTTAAATAATTAAATAAATCATTATTTATTTGATTATTATTCAACCACATCCTTAAAATGATAAATAAATCATTTATTTATTTACTATTTACAAATAAAGCGATTTGACCCAAATCAAATTCCTTTTCCCTCCAACAAATATAATAAAATATTCCATAAAATTTGGATCTTGATTTGGTTAAAAATATTTTGATTATGCACCAATATCTAGACTAACTCAATATTCTGTTATAAATAGAAGGGTTTTCCCATTCATTTACCACCTTTTGTTACCTAAAGATCACTCTAGATCTATACTTCTAGTTTGACTATTGATCCACCATCATAGTCATATTTTTCTACCATTTTTGTCTCAGTTTTCTACACCATCAAGAGAGAGGAATTAGATCTGAAGTGATGAGGACTTACAAGAACCCATCCCATTGAGGAGGGAGAACTGGGAACACCCTCCTATGTTTTCCTCCCAGGTGCCCTTAATACAAAATTCATTCAACATATTCTTGTCTTTTCTATTGGATCCATGGAGTAAATCTTGTTTTTTCTACTGTTTAATGTCTTCTAATGCATAGATCTAGATTTTTTGCAGCATTTATCCTGATCACCTAATTGCAGATTTGAATATATTGGTAGTCATCTCTGTTGTTAGGGCTATTGGTTATGCACAGCTAAAGTGGTTTTTTTTCGTACACTTGAAATTAAGATTCCTACTAACAACTGGCGACTCCACACGGGTTTACGATTATGACCACTGTCGTTTTTCTGATCCTTGCATATCTAGCTACTTCAAACCATGGGATTTCTCTTCAGCCCCTTGTTTTTTATTTTCTTGATGTTGTTTTTAACCTATAAAACCCTAGAATGATAAAAATTCTAACTTTTGTGTGTTTTCAGACCTATTGCGCAGGTGACAGACATCAGCTGCAGCTGAGACGACAATTTTTTTTGAAATCTGCCACCGAGAGTGCCAGAAGTGCATGTCACACTTTTTGGCCCAAAAAATGTGACTGAGACCCTCAGGATGCACCTTTCAGCCCAAAAACTATGACCTCTACTAAAAACAGGTCAGAAACTGCGACCTGGACCTTTTGTAGGGATTTTTCTAAAAGTTTTATGGGTTTTCCTGAACCTCTGTTTAGGGTTGTATGACCTCTATCTCCACTTTTTTTGGACCTGTAATTGTTCTTTTTTGCTCAAATAAGTGGAAACCTAGCCCCCTAAGGCTTCAGTACCCTCCACTTTTTGTGGAAGAGTTGTTTCTGTTGCAGGTTGTCTGAAATTTCAGAGTCTTCAGCCATTTTTTCAGATCTGATACCTCACCTTCAAATCCACTTCAGATCGGCTTGTTATCCATCCAAATCAACTCATTTATATTTTTCTAGGTTTTCCTCTAGGGTTCACTCCATTTCCCTCCAGGAGATAGCCTTTCGCCACCTCTTTTACAACAATTTTTCCCCTGATTTGTTGTTGTTTTCTGCACCACTTTCCAACAGACTTTGACCTTTAGATCACTGTCCCTCCTGACCTTAGATCTACTATTTTTTTTAGTGTGTTTTTATTAGTTTTTTACTCACCTATAAACTATTTGTTGAGAGGCCTGCCTCCCTGGGTTTAGATTCTTGCATTATTAGCTATTTATTTTCTGGTTTTGTAGGCTTATATACTGTCATTTGTAGGTTTATTTGCAGCTATACAACACACTTTTTCTTTTCTCTCTACAAATGTCTGGGTTTAAAATTTAAAATTTACACACTTCACACACACACCTTAAGTGAAAAAGGGCTTGGTTAACACCTCCAAGCAAAGGCTCTAAAACATTGAAATCAATTGATCTTGCACCTCTCTGCCCTTGTTTCGACATTGTAATCAGTTGATCCTGCACCTCCCTATCCTTGTCGGTCTCTTTTTCCTTTGTGCCATGTTTGTGTCATCATCATTGTGCCACCAGGGTGTTCATCCCAGAGACTTCCTGGCCTTCATCCTCAGTTTCCGGCAGGAAGACTTACTCCTCCACGTAGGATTCGAGTTAGTCCTCCACTAAGTCCACACACCGACTCTTATTCTGGTCCTTTGGGTTCTCCTTCTCGTTCTACCTTCAGTTCTCCCCTTGACACCTTCACCATGTTTGGTGCAGGACCTCATGCTAGTGGTAACCCCGGCGTTCATGCCGGGAATACCACTAGTGGGACTGCAATGGACACTACCCCAGCTGTGCCCTTGCTCCCCTTCATGGTAGGCCTCAGCCTCCCCGATTTCAACCAGTTGATAAATGAACCTATACACCATGATGCTAGTTGGCTTGCTATGCCAACGAAGCTCCCTTCTGACATCCCAAAGTTTGAAGGCCTTGCTGGAGAAGATCCTACAAATTGTGTTCGATCTTTCCACATGTGGTGTTCGTCTAACTCCATTACCGATGACTCTGTCCATCTTCAGTTGTTCCAATGAACACTTATAGGTAAAGCTTCTAAGTGGTATGTTGATCAGGCCCCTTCCTCTCATACCACCTTTTCGACTCTTTCCTGAGCTTTTTTTTCTTACTTCCAGCTTCCCCTTCATTATGACATTGGTATCGAACTCTTGACTTCTTTTCGTCAATCGTCTGCGACCTGCCTTTTTGATCATGTCTAGGAATGGTGGAGAAGAAAGAGCCTATGTCGAGCTCCTACTTTCAAAGACCGTATCTACATGGAATTTTTCCTTAGTTCTCTTTTTCCACCCATCAGAAAATATGTCACATCGCACTTTCCTCAAACCGAAGAAGCCACTCTCCAAATTGCGTTAAAATATGACCTGATCTACGCTCAATCGGGTTATGTTTATACCATTCTACCTGATCTTCCCAAGCTCGGTGGTGCCAACGCACTGAGGGCATCTCACGCCGCCGACTAAATTGTTGGAGCTCTCTCTAATCTGTATGCTCAACCTCCTATTGGCTACGTATTTCCTCAGGGTGGGGCCAACACCTCCTGTACTTTTCCCCCTCCCAGTAGCACGTATCCAGGATATGGCATGCCTCCTCATTTTTCCCAACCTCCTTATTATCTGTATCCACAGCCTGGTGCTCCAGCTCCACCAGCATTAGCACCTCCTCCTCCCTTGCCTTCTCAACTCCCACAATAGCAACCACCACCCCCTTAGGGCAGGTGTATGCACAGTAGCGCACGACTAATCCTCCTCCCTCCGAAAAGAAGAGGAAAGGCACTCAAAATGAGTCTACCCCTGGTAATACTGGACCTAATGATGGTAATGTTCCTAACACTACAAACCAGCAACAGGGCACTCAACCCAAGTAAGACAGGCCTGTTCGCACGAACAAGCCCCGTTCTTGTTATGGTGTTTATGGTCATTACATGCATGATTGTCCTATTTTTCCATAGATGCAGCAGCTGTGGGAGTCTCAAGAAACTTTGAGAGGATAGCAAGTCCTCCCTTCCATTCCTCCCAGTTGTGCACCTAGTCAACCGGCTGTGCTTACCGATCCTTTCCCTTAGCAAGGATTTGTGGCTACCCAACCACTTGAAGATTAGGCGGCCACTCAAGCTCTTTCATCTGGTACCTTCGATTACCAGATTCTCATGATAAACTATTTTCCCAGCTCAACGAGTTTTTTCATGATGAAATCATCTCGAGCTGCTCTCAAGTGTCCTACTTTGACTAGTCAGTAGCCTCCTCGCCTGCCCTTCGATTCAGCCTTTTGGACCTCCTCCTCTTGGCCCTTCACCTGGTACTCATGAGCCTCCTTACCCTCCTGGAACGGTTTCTCCAGGCCTTAACCATTTAGGAGTCGTCCCGCCTGGCCACTACCGCTCTGGTTAGATACTGTTCCTAGCTCCCCTACCAGGAGTATGCATAGTACCTATCATGGCCACCCTCTCTCTTCCTAACCTAACCCTTGGGATTCTCATCTATTACCTTGATCCTCCAGCCACTACCCCACTTGGTCAACCCAAACCTTATCTTGCGTTGACCCTAGTTCAACTAGTCCCCATGACTTCTCCCGTTGCAACAGTGCCTCAGTCACCTTAACAGGAACCACCTTCTATTGCGAATGCTTTGAGTAAGAAGGGAAAAGCTCAAAAGGGGGCATCAAAGGACAAGGCTGCCCTAAAAAACCCTTCCCCTCCTCAGCCTCCAAAGCATACCATCTAGTGTGATTTATGTGATATTTTCGGTCATGCCACCCATACTTTTCTGGAGTTGCCTCACCTTAAGTCCATGGTCAATGAGACGTTTCCGGAGTCTGATATCCTAGAGGTATATGTTACTATACCAGATTCAGTCTCGAAACTCAATTCTTTGCGCACAAATTACCCTTGTGCTTTGTGTGATTTCCATGGCCACTATACTCACCTCTGTCCCTGCCTTGAAGAGTATCGCTCCTCTTTGGACGCAGTTCTCCAATTCAAGGCCAAGCACAACGAGTCCACCGCTCCCTTATTTGTGTGTTTTGCTTCAGCAAAAATAGAGGACACGAATGCTCCCATTGACATTCCCCATCCTCATGTCGAGATGACAAAGCCTTCATCCACCATTTTCTACCTATCATCATCCATGAGACCCTCAGTGGAAGTCCCCTTGGAAACTTCCCCTGATGTTTCACTTGACCTCCCTTCAGTGATCACCTTGGGCCCAACATCAGTAGATCTTTTATCTTCTTACTCTTATATCACCACTTGTGACAATGTGCATGTGAACCTCTCTTCTCATGATGATGAGTTAGGTAGCTTTGCCACGTCAGGTGGTATTTCTTCCACCATTCACCCCATCTTCTATTACGATGACGACAATATGGAATTAGTCACCACCCCTGACTTTATCTATTCCCCCTTACATCGAATCCATGGATTCAAACCACATACACCTTGTGGCCATTACATTGACACCCAATGTTTGGGTAAGGGGGCACCCATATTTGAGAGACCAGGAGAAGAAATTATCCACAACTCTCCTAGTGTATCTAGTCGTGTCGACTCTAGTACCATTATTCTTCCACATTTAGAAGAACCTCTAGAGTCCCATATCACTTCAGATCACTCTAGGATGATACCCCTCATCATTCCTTCATCTTACATAAATAACCCAGTCCCCTTGACATTGTTGTTGACCAACCTATGAGTTTTCTGGGAGAGCACCAGTTCATTATCTCCAATTCCTCTCTTTGGGATTGTGACACCATGTATGCCAATCTAGAAACTTAAAGTCCATTTGATTCATATATGCAGTACCAAAAGAGATTGGTAATCCTCCATTCCCTTTCTCAAACTGCATAACCATAATGAAAAAAAATGGCACACCACATCATTAAAAATTGTTTAGCTTCCCCTTTTTTCGAAATACATTTTGGCATGACCATAACATGCTTGGGGGCACCTATGCCCCTCAACCATAAAATACTAGATCTCAGCCAAAAACAGCACTGAAACCCCCTTTCTTTGATAGGTCACACATTCCAGGTCATTTCCTGGGATAGGTTGCATTTTTTTTCCTAGTACCTGCTACCCAGGTCGCAGAACAGAACCCAAAAAGTGCGACCTGGCCTATTCATGAGCTCTAGGTACCTAAAATGAACTTTCAATCCACTGAAATGAAAGAGTAGGATTAGGCCTCTTACTTGCAACTGACGGATCCCAATTCCAAGGGTCGGTTTTTCTGCTACGATCACCGCAAGATTTAGGGCCTTCTTTCCTCTCTGCATTCACCACAACTCCACATGCAAATGAGTGAATTTGGAGAGAAAATGCCTTATTAAAAGAGAAACTCCTATTTTTTTCTTTCGCCGGCTGCAGAAAAACTTTAGCTCCATTTACCAAATCGTCTATACCATTGGAAAGCTCTCACCGAGCCCTCAAATGGGTATTTGTTAGTTTTTAGTGATTTCATACCTCTCCATGATACATTTTTTCCAAGAAGCGTCACTTCACCCCTCCTCAAAATCTAATTTCTTCACTTGCAACACTCGTACTATGAGCACCACTTTGCCTCCATACTCGTCCACACTCGTGTTGACTTTCATCGTGAGTTACCATCTTTTACTCATCTTTTTATGGTCCCCATTGGACCTTTTCTGTGTGGCAACACCATCGAGTCACCCTTGTTTAGGGCATCTGAGTTGAGTCATCATTGCATTCATGGAGTCTATCCCGAGTCCCTTTGCATGCCGCTATAGTCCTCCATCCTTCATTGCTTCATCCCTCTCTCGTGTTGCACATTATGGCCTTCAGTCCCATTGTCCCCTATCTGTCATGATATTGTGTCAGTCGCTGCTATGTCATCCATGCCCTTTATTCTCTAACAAGGGAAGTCATCCATTCACTACTCAGTACCCCCCATTTCATCATCATCATTGGTGTCAGTCGCTCTACTATTTTCTCTCATGCCATATTTTAGGATCCCTTATTGCCTCATCTATGGCGGACCTCCTTCCGTCGACATTAGATCATTCATTCCAAAAGACAAGTCTAGAGGGTGGTGTACCTTGGTTCCAACTTCCACTCTTGTTCAGTGCCTCGGATAAGGAAAAGGGACTTATTATTTCACTTTAACTTGATTTTTTCTCAGCTCCAGCTCCTTTCAGCATGATTGAGATCCATATACTTGATGGTTTAGTGATGCAGCAGCTGATATCGATGATTCCTGGGTGTGTGCGAGATGTCTCAACCCTCATCAGGGGGTGGCCCTATAGGTAGCCCCCCACACACCCGGATGACCTCTTCATTACAACCTTTGATGCAGCTCCGTACATTTGATGATGTCGGCCTCAACCACTTGCAGCGCCTTTTTGTTTTCATGTATCGGTTAGATTTTCAGAGCCCTTTCCTATTCTTAGGGGCATCTGGGCTGCATTTATATCTCATGTATGTAGATATCCTTGTACAAGTCCTGGCTATTATCCCAGGCACAATATGTATGTGGGATTCATTATCGTGTTGTTTATCTGGCTCATGTTTATGCCAGCATGTAATATATTGACTAGTCCTGTGGTTTACCAGACGCCTTATTTTTTTTTACTTTGCCTCGATGGGCATAGGTATGCCTCCCCCGCCGCCTATATCATAGGTACTCACTCATCAAAAAGACTTGTTGTACCTGTAAGTCTCGCCTCCTCAAGGTCTAGTTCTTTCAGCACTTTGGTCTACCTTATACTTTTCTCTCTTTGACTTCCCCTTCGATGTCTAGTGATTGAGTTCTTACAACGTAATTCGGTCATACGATTAGCTCCTAACGCTCGCACACTGGGAGGAAATCTGTTACACAATTTTTTGGTCATCTAACCCATCGTTATTAGATGGACCCAAGTACACCATGTAAGACCAATTTTACCCTAAGTAAAATCCCATTCACTATGAAAAATAACTTATTAAACCACCTTTATTACGTTGTTTATGGTCGAAACAGGAAACCCCATGAGGAAATATTAAATAAATCTACATTTGTTTGATTCTCCTCAAGGAATACTTAGTTAAATAGCAATTTAATTAATATTCTTGTTTATATTTAATCCAAAAAAAGGAAATTAATTAGATAAATCATTATTTATATTATTATTTCCTACGAATAATTATTTAAACCTTATTTAAACAATATTATTTGTTGAATATGACTAAATCACCCTTAAATAATTAAATAAATCACTATTTATTTGATTATTATTCAACCACATCCTTAAAATGATAAATAAATCATTTATCTATTTATTTTTTACAAATAAATGGATTTGACCCAAGTCAAATTCCTTTTCCCTCCAACAAATATAATAAAATATTCCATAAAATTTGGATCTTGATTTGGTTAATAATATTTTAACTATGCACCAATATCTAGACTAACTCAATATTTTATTATAAATAGAAGGGTTTTCCCATTCATTTACCACCTTTTGTTGCCTAAATATCACTCTGGATCTATACTTCTGGTCTGACTATTGATCCACCATCACAGTCATATTCTGCTACCATTTTTGTCTGGGTTTTCTACACCATCAAGAGAGAGGAATTTTAGATCTAAATTGCTAAGGATTTACAAGAACTCATCCCATTGAGGAGAATTGGGGACACCCTCCTATGTTTTCCTCCTAGGTGCCCTTAATACAAAATTCATTCAACATATTATTGTCTTGTCTATTGGATGCATAGAGTAAATCTTATTTTTTCTACTGTTTAATGTCTTCTAATGCATATATCTAGATTTTTTGCAGCATTTATCTTGATCACCTAACTGCAGATCTGAAGATATTGACAGTCATCTCTGCTATTAGGGTTGTTGGTTATGCACAAATAAAATGGTCTTATTTTGTACACTTGGAATTAAGATTCATACTAACAATAAGGCCCTCCTTAAAAGGAAATTTAGTGTGGATTTCCCATAAAAAGTTTTTTTTCTTTTAGAAAGAATGCATACAAATAAAAGGAGAAGGTGGGTTGAAGATCTAAAACTCTATCCTATCATTTTCTAGGTGCAAGGAAATAGTGTATAAATCATGCTTGGGGGCTCTTCATCTGATGTGGGATGTATGATATGTTAATAACCCTTGGTTGTGCCATGATGGATATTCACACTCAAGATAGCTTTCTTATGCGAATTTCTAGACCTTGTCTTGATGCTTATGTGGTACACTTCCTTAGATCATTGGAGATGTTGACTGCACAATTATTTTCATGGAATATTTTGACACCTAAAATGAGCCTTGGGTGCATGTTTCATAGAAAAATAACTATCACCTCTTCAAATCCTCTCACTTTTGGTTTTTTGTTCCCAACAAAAAAGGGGTATTTTTATCACCTACCTATGATCTACAAATAAATCGCTGAGAATGAACTATGCCAACATGTAAAATAAACAAGGAAAATAGTAACAATATCCGGGAAGGATCCAACAATAGGTGTTTTCCATTGGGTCTTGAAGTCAAATAAGAGATAGAGAATTCCAGTGAGGCATCTATGATAGATGAATCTCACTATGTAACACTATTTTGAACCATGAAACATATGCCTAGACACAACCCTACTCTTATTGTTTAAACCTAATCAGAGGAAAGTTCCTCCCTTACCAATCTTTGTGGTCAAGAACCACTAGGAAAATTCATAATGATCCTATTGAAACCAGGGGACAAAGGCCCACACCATGTCACAAAATTAACTTGACTAGGCTGAAAAATAGAGATGTGATCAGTCACCAACAATGGAAAATACATGAGGAAGACAACCAAGTGCCCAAGATTTACTCATTCCAGATTTTCAGGCATCTACAATTATTTTATATTCTGAATGTGCAATGGCAGAGATCAAAACTCCTATAATTCATCCTCATTGCAATGATTTTTTATT